>VXAV01008263.1:98087-114481 GCA_013399715.1 Alectura lathami
AAAAAAACAAAACAACAGTAATAGATACACACAACAGAATTTTAGCCTTAACATCTGTCTTCTGTGTTTACATCACTAACTCCCCAACAAGGAACTTTTATTTCTACTTAAGCACACTATTTCTTCTCTGAAAATGACCAAAAGCAAGTAGGAATAATTCTAGCTATGTGGTACTCAGCTCATGCAAGTTACTCAGGGATGCTTCTCTTCAAACTACAACATGCAGAAATTTTAGCTGATGGTCTCAGGATTTTATGAACTCACATCTATCCACAGAAAGCTGCTCTGCCATTTGTGGTAAAGTGGCATTACTCTTGTTTCCATATGTATGCAAAGAGAGACAGAAGAGTTGAGTTACCCACTCACCACGTGCAACAGCACCCCCAAGAACCTGGTATCCCCTTCCCTCCTCATAACCCACACACTCAGCAGTCTCTACACAGTAGTGCTCACAGGAATCTGCACTCATATAGCATTAAGAATATAGAATGACCTACCTAGCTTCAAAAGAGTCCTACAAAATTAAAGTCTACATAGGCGTATTTATGTTCCATACCTGCAGGGCTCTTGAGTCTGTAAATACACATAAACATCCTATGCCATCTAATCTAGTCTTTGGTAAAAATAATCTAGGCTATGCTGTAAAATATTGCTCAGAACCATCAACTAATGGGTGTTCCAACATCATCTGTTTTAATCTTTAGAACTAACTTTGTGTAGCCTAGATGGGGAATTCCAATTCAATGGTAAGGTGCTGTTGAGACCATTACTGAGATTGCATTCAGGTAATTGCAATGTCAGCCAAATACCGCCCCCCCCCCCCCCAAAAAAAAAAAAAAAAAAAACAGGAAAAGTAAAAATAAAAACACAAAAGCCCATAATGTCAATAACACAATGTCAATATCACAATGGTTCAGCAGCCAGCAGGCTGATCAATACCTAGACAGAGCCACATTAATATGAATGCAAGAAGCTTGCTTAAGAAATTGCCTACCTGTATGGAGAATATGGGTCAAAGCACGTCTTGGTGACTTCTGTTATCTCTGGGTTGCAGCACTCCCCACCATCGAAGTTGTACCTCTCGTAATTGCAATCCATGTCACACACCCCATTCTGCTTCTTCTTGTTGAAGAGCGTATGGCGGACGTGCCGGCAGTCTCCCCCGTCGTATCCTGTCAGGGTGTGGTTGCACTCGGGATCGCAGTTCTCATCCCCGATCTTGCTGATATCACAGTTGGCCAGGATGAGTCGGTGGCGAAGGGAAGAGTTCTTCACCTCCAGCACCTCCAGCTCCCAGGTGATGTTGTAGCGGCTGAAAGCCTCATTTAAATGCTGGTGCTGGAACTCAATCTGCTGCTGGCTGACTGTGGGGTTCTGGTGCTTGTCATCGTAGAGATTTACCACGCGGTAGCGAACGATTTTGTTACGGCGGAAGCTGGGGAGCTTGTTGTAGCTGGCAATGATGTCCGTGTTGTCACAGACCGTCTGTCCACAGAGAGGAGGCTCTAGGCTGGTATCCAGCAAATAGCCATGATGGTAGCTGGACTTGCTCTGAGGACTGCTGCCATCCTTCATGGGAGACCAGGTGTTTTTCACATTCAGTAAACTGTCTTGAAGAACTAGCTGAGGTAGAGGCGTGTCTTGTCTGTGAATTGCCTGGCCCATGTCCAACAAGATCTCCTTCTGAGACCGGGCTGTCCTCCAGAGGCTGAAGTGCTCCACGTAACCCCGATAGTTCTGGTTCAGGGCATTTCCTCCAACCATGAGCACCTTGCACTTCAAGGTCAGAAGACTGAAGATGCTGCCCACCTGCTCTCCGCTTGTGGCTACCTGGGCACCATTGACATAGAGTTTCATCAGGTGCCCATCGTACGTGGCAGCCAGGTGCACCCACTGGTTGGGGAGGTAGCTGCGATGTGCTGCAATGGTGGTCACTTTGCGAGCACGGTCCGTCTTCAGAGAGAAGAAATAGCGGGGGTCTCTATTCCCCTGGTCACTGACGGTGTTAATCCCCAGGACCCATCCTCGGTCACGGGAGGTGTAAGAACATTTGTCATACAGTCCTATGTGCCCCCAAAAGAGAAATATGGATAAATAAGGGTGACAGGACAAATAAAGCAATTAGTATTTATATTGTATAAATCCCTCTAGATATATGCGCATAAACAGACTCTCACCTATATACATTAGAAAGTTAGGGTATGAGAAAGACATTAAATCATCCAGCACATGGCTGTGGGAGGTCGTGTTAAGACTTGCTATTAAAGGTCAAGATTTGCAAATGGGGTGTATGAGTGGGATTCCCCTTTCCCGACCAAAGACAAAAATTTTTTTGCAAGTTCCTATCAGCAGGAAGTTGTACTGTGCTTTTGGTCTTACCTTCGTTCAAACCATACATTACTGGTGGAAAATAAGAACGTTCTCAAGAAGCAATCCTTGCTGACCACAATCATACCCCATACTCTCTATCTAGCAAGGCTCACAGGTAGGTAGGTATAAAATCTAAGCACTGCACAGTTTGAGAGACACTGAGTGGCTGGAATAATCTTAGTAGGATCAAATACCCAAATCTTGCAGAGAGCAAACACAATGCCTTCAGCCTGCCCTCACATTCACATCCATGAAAACCCAGTAAGGAAACAGCATACACTGGTGTCCACTAATGGTTTCCCTCATACACAAAGTCCAGATTCACTCCTGAAGTTCTCTCAACCAGTCCTCAACTCCAAGAGACGAGAAGAACCTAGTCCTTCCCAGCCTGGGACAATAGGGCTGGCAAGCAAAGGATGTACATTTCCATCTTTCATTTCTCAAGGCACAGGCTGCACGGAGAACTCTCGACTGCAAAAATAATTGTTAGAGCCTTCAGCACCAACAGCCTTTCCACAATCAGCAACGAGAAAACACTCCATCCCCCAAGCCTTCTATTCCAAAAGCCTAACCAAAAATCATAAATCTCTGACAGTTCAATCCTCATGAAAAGACTAAATATCCCCTTACCTCACCCCTGCACCCTAACCCTCCCAGCACTACAACCAAATAACATCTTCTGCTTCTGACTAAGTTGCTCAACAGCCATCTGTTAACAATCACTCATTAACAGTGCCGTCTTGTGTAGTATCAACAGAGCAAAGGTTACAGGAGCATTCACTGTATTTTTCCTCCCCTCTCCCAGCACCCACCTTCCCCCTCTCTCCTCACACCCTTCCCCTCTCTCCTCCTCCTCCCCCCTGCAAATAAGGCTTCTGATGGGAAAGTTAAAAAAAAAAAAAAAAAAAAATTAAACAGGGCTTTTTTCTGCATGCTGGTATTTTGCTAGGGACTCTGAGCTTCCCCTTTTCCTGTTTCCTTTGGAAGAGAGATCCCAGGGTTCGGAAGGTAACGTGTTTATCCATCTGTAGGGCGCACACAGTTCAAAACATTTTCAAGACCAGCTTCTAGTTTATGCCACTACTTCTGATCACGGGAAAGGAGAGGAGGAGGAACAGCAAAGGAAAAAACGACATTTGCTGGGATGGATGTTTACCTGAGAAACTCATATTATGAAAGCCAAAGCTACCGGTGACCTTCTGGAGTCAGGGATCTCCTGTTTTTTGAGGGTTTTTAAGTTTTCTTTATGTAATAAATACTTTCAGAAAGCATTCATTTTTGAGATGTATGAGAGCCTATGAATGTCTGCATTTTTATGAATCTCAAATGAAGGTATTGTCCAATGGTAGTGGGTGGATAATACTGCAACGAATGAGAAGACAGCTGGCAAGACAAGTGCCTCTTCCAAACAAGCCATAAACTAATAAGTTACTAAAAATGAGATTTTGTTTAAAAGTTGCCTTGCCTGTATAGCAAGCAAGGGTCCCTGGGAACTGGGCAAGGGTAGAAACTGTTGTCACCTGGTGTGAAGAGAGATCTGGGGCATCACAGGGGAGACACAAACTTCCTTCTTCTGGGAGTGACTTCTATTCATTCGTCTCTCTGCCCCCAAAGAAACATTTGAGCATGCTCTGTAGAGAGGTATGACATCCATGCAATCCAGGGCACACAGGTGAGGAGATAGAATGTTCCAAAATATACCCAGTGCTAGAAAGTTAAACTCCTGTGGGAGTCCATTCTGTTTCAATAACATTTTGTTATTGAATCTTTTGTTTCCACAATGTGTGGAATACTGAAGGAAAAGAGTAAAAGTATATCATATAAAAAGAACCTAGCATGAAAGAAAGCCGCCTCCTTTAAAAGGAGACCTTTTTATAGGTACACAATGATCTCACCTTACTATAATCAGACCATTGGAGCTGGTCAGACACTTTGTAACAGAGTTTTTGTCTGCCAAGAAATGCCAAACTGCTGAAAGCAGAAGTGATGCAGACATGGGCTAGTCCTCACAAATCCCCCTGAGAAGCTGTGGGTCTTCAGCCTGGCCAAGGGACCCCCAGGGCCTCACCCAGTTCTGACCCAGGTGCAGAAGTCAGCCTGCCCAGCCATCCCCACCACCTCTGCAGCCCAGCAGACTTCTGCAGGGCTGCGGCCCCGGGGCAGCTGCAGTGGCTGCTGCACCTGGTTCTCCCTGCTTTCAGGTGGAAGGCTGAGGTCCTTCATGCAGTCTGTAAGGGTCAGTTTTTTGTACTGACCGGCTGAAAATATTCCTCCACAGAACTAATAAGTTATTGTGGAATGGAAATTCAGTTTCCTGGCCAGGATTAAAGAACATCTTCTCTGAAGTGCTGCATGATGCTAGTGATTGACCTCAGCTGAACAGATGGAGCTGCTGGAGGAATACTACAGAAGAGCAGCAATCCTCCCTTGCCTTTGAGCACTTAAACCCTGATGTGATGCAACGTGTCTCGAGTTTGGCTCAAACAGCTGCCGTCAATTCAAGATTTACAGGGAGCCAAAGGAGGGCAGAAAAAGAAAAAAAACAGTGACAATAGGGACACCACTGAACATGCCAGTATGAAAACTGCTGAACTAAAACACTCTACTGTGCCAGTTCCTTACATTTTCTAGTTTAGGGCAAAGGTCATTAATGAATCCGTATGCCACGTCCAGTATTCTTTTCTCAAACTTTTACTATTACAGACAACCAACTCTTGATGAAAAGATGGATTGATCCCAATGCCTTCAGCAGCAAGTCTTGTTTTATTCTTAAGAGAGAGGAAAAAGAATAAGAAAAGAGACAAGAAACTTGCACTCCCTATAACTTGCAGAGTCGTACCATTTCTCTATGACCTTCTTTTGCCTGTATGCTGTACCTACTTTCCCAGTCCTCCACTTACTTTTGGCTTTGGACTACAAATCCTCTGGCTAAGGGAGTGTCACTTTTCCGTTTTGTCCCCAGCACAATGAAACTAATTTCAGCTGGGACTTTGGATGTCATAATAAAAGAATTTATTACTTCTTCTATGACAACTAATAAGGACAAAACCATTGGAAGAGGGACATGTGAGATAATTGCCAGAACTTCTGAAAACTGAATAATTTGATGTTTTCACAATTTATTTCAATTTAGTAAAAGGTTCCATAGCCATGAGTTATTTCTTAGACATAATTAAGAACATTTTAAACAAGAAGAGGCCTCTTTTACCCCAAACAAGGCTGTTTTTGAGCAAAATCACCCCCTCACAATGGTTGACACTGAATTTCAAAATTCAGCTGTAACCGCAACCAACATTTACATGAAAAACATAGAGTGTAGATGCTCATTTACATGGGAATTCTTTACAATAATGTGGCAGAGGACATTTTTAGCTACTTAGTGTCCCTCAAGAAACCAAGTGTGGTGTAAAGAGGCCTCATGGTAAATGAGACTCAAGCCAGTGACTGCAAAACCACAATTTGGCGAATATGCCTGAAGTTTCAGAGCCAAAAAATGGTGCGAAATAAAACTGATGTTTGTTTTCCCCACAGCAATTAGATTAAAAAAATATGTACAAGTTTCATACAGCAGCAAACAGTTTTCCTCACTTCTGCTTGCCTTGAGTTGCTAGAAAGGAACGGAGCTGCAGCTGAGAATACTGACAGCCTCAGTCTGAATGATTTTTTTCCCTGTAAGTTCCTGTTCCTGAAGCCCAAGGGATTAAAACTGAATTTATCTTTTATTAAAAAAAGAAGAGGCACAAGTTCAGCTTTCCAGTAAGACTCATCGGTAACCTTCCTTCCCCACAGTAAGTGACTCAGACAGCTCTGGAGAAGTGCACGAACACACCACGATGCCACGTTCCTGCACGCTCAGCCAGGGCAGACGCCGATGGCCCACCGGGTTCCTTCCAGCCCTGTGACGCCTGTCCCTTGTAGGAAAAGTAAATTCCAAGGCACCAAGATAATGGGGACTGCTGGAAAATTAAACCCCAAAGGCCCAGTGCCAACACTCAAGTATGGAAAACCAGAAGCACAGTCTCTCCTTTTATTTTTACAAGAGAAATATCATTTCTTTGGCTACCAACCCGCAACGGCTCTTGAACACAACAGCTCATCACACCTGACTTCTTCCAGGAAGTCCTATCCAAGGCCAGCACATTATTTCTTTACTCAGAGGTGGTGAGGTGCTGATCCAGGCTGCCCAGAGCAGCTGTGGGTGCCCCATCCCTGAGGGTGCGCAAGGCCGGGCTGGGTGGGCTCTGGGCAGCCTGATCTGGGGGTGGCAGCCAGCCCCCGGCAGGGGTTGGGGCTGGAGGGGCTTTAAGGCCCCTTCCAACCCAACCATGCTGTGATTCTGTGATTCCATGATTCCATAACGATTTCAACCTCAGTTTGTTCTTAGGACCTCACTGGGAACTTACAGCCACATCCTTGGGCCCTGCATGCTGGGCAGAATGGCACAGCATGAGGCCAGCAGGAGCATCGGACACTGAGTTCTGGGGGAAGCCCTGGGTTTGGGCACGATGTGCTGCGTCCCTGTGGTGCTGATGGGAGCAGACAGCTACTGGGAGCTGTCAGGAGCAGCCACAGAGATGGGAACTCACAGCTAGAGGCTGTGGCTGCGAGTTGTAAGCAGCCCTCTGTGGGCAGTGTTTGAACGAAGAGGCCAGAGCAGCCCATGCAAGCTGCTGTAATCCATTTTAACATTATCAATAACAGACTCCAGGCCTCCCTCAGTCGCTTTAGTGCTGCTTCTTGCATCTTGCTACCAGCAAGCTTCCCGGTAATCAGCCCAGACACAAAATTACCTAAGAATTTATTTCTTTACTCAGAAAAAGTTTCCCCCCTTTGCTGCGCAATGGGAAGGAATAAAACTGAGACTTGTTTTGCCGTACTTTCCAGGAGCTGAGGCTGGGGGCAGGGGAAGAAGGAGGTCGCTTCGACTTTGAACACCTCGGGTGTGCTGTGGAGCCGTCCCAGCCGCGCGGCGCAGAGCGGAAAGCAGTGCCTCGCGCTTGGGGAAGTTGGCTGTGCCTGTTTTGCTGGGAGACTACAACTAGAGGTGACAGGACTCAGTTATGAAAGGGGAATTTAGGTCAACAATCAAAGCTGCAGTCAGGGGGCCCAAGAACAGGGAGCTAAAGGTTGGGGCTGTTTTTTTCTTTAGCATGCTTTAATCGTTTAGTATCAAAGCACAGAGGAACGCTTGAAAGAGCAAATATTCTACAGGAACCTATAGAAAGCTTTTATCTGTCCAGAAGAAAATAATTAAAACCGACAGATTTGGGTTAAGTATCCCCATGTTCCATGCAATTGGATAAGTCAGCGAAGATCCACTGGAGCAGTTCTTGAGTTCTGCAGTGGATATTTCATGGTATGATGTTGAACCCAATATAGTTTTACAAAGGGGAGAAATAATCTCTCCTTTCCTTTGCTGTGCTTCTCCCAGCCCCCAGCTTCCTTCCACAATAGTTAAATAATTCAAAGTCTGGAGTACTTAAGGCAACATCTCTGTCTATACCATTTCCAATGCAGCTGAGAGGCCTCCTGAGGTCACCCCCTGAGACCAGGAGTGTCTCAAGCAAACCACCTGAGAGCTGCTCAGGTGGCAATATACTACTAAGTGAGAAAAAGGGGGGATGTTTGCTGCTATTGATCTAGCTAAATTCAGACCAGATATTATCATTTCCAAGCTATGCGATAGGATTCAGATCCAAGCCAGAAAGATGGAGTTCTTTCATTTTTACATGAAAGGCAAGATCTTCATCCCGTAGAAATACAGAGCCTAATACAGCTATGCAGAATTTGATACAAGCCTCTTTGCAATATCAAAATCCTCATATTGTTGCCATTTAGTATTAAACCAAGCACATATTCTATACCAGTTCTCAAATTCCCAGGCATTTGGATGCTCAACAAGATAGCCTGAAGCCTAAAAACAGGGAGGTGAGAAAGGCTAAAACAGCAAAACATGAATTTGTAGTTGCTGGTTAGTTATGAACATTACATAAATCCTTCCCTTCTGATAAGAAAATCATGTAGGCTGCAACAGAGCAGCCACTGGCATGGACAATCATATTAGTGACACTTCGCTGAGCCTATTGTGAGAATATACCCGCTAACAGTATAGAAGAGCTTACTGCAAACAGATCTGGTAGGCTGGAGTTAGTGAGAAATTATTAGATTGTGAGGGATTTTGAGGTGTAAGTGAACACATAACACTGCAAAACCAGATGGCACAGAGCTCCAGCCCTTGCAGCGTTGTAACAGGGTCATCCTTGGACCGCGCACTGCTTCTGCAAGTGCTGCTCTGTATAAGTATCAGTGTAAACAAGTATTAGTGGGAAGGTTGCCTTCTTATCTAGATCTCCCTAAGCATTTCACAATAAAGCTGCGGAACCAGTGGAGACTGGTACTTGGTTAACAAAGTGTGGCTGTTAATTATCCAATAACTACGTCTGGGCAGGCTTTTAGACGGATGGAAAATGCACATCCTTCACAAGGGTCAAACTTCAGGCCCTGCTGTAAAGCTCAGGAGCACAGGAACATTCCACAGAACAAGGCTAAGAGTTGTTTAATATCTGCAGAACAATTTCTTTCTCCTGTTTCGTTCTCAGAAACAAACAAATATTGGGGCTGAAGCTTGAAAAACCAGCATGTGTCCATGTTATTAGAGATGATCACAACACATCCACACATAGGGACAGTATTAAGGTAGCACAGACAGTCTACTTTAATATACAACTTTAAGTGATAAACTGCAGCTCTCAGCATGTTCCGTCAGAGAATCACTGGTGTATGTCATAAACGTAGAAGACTTTTCATCAGGTTTGTTTCAGACAAGATTCAGATTGGTGGCTGCCAGGTTCAGACACTGGTGTGGTCCACAGATGATAGAGCAGTTTGGTGTTTATGAAAACCCAGATAACCTTCAAATATAGACAGGGAATGGAGAGCCCTCAATAGTTTGTTGGCTTGACTCAAAGCGACTTTAACACCTTTCAGCTTCAAAGTTTACCTGTGCTCACTGATCAGCAGAACCAGGTTATGAATCAACCCTCCTATTGTAGCTCAGGCAGCATGTTCACCCTTAGGAAAATTCAGCTTTAACATAATTCCCTCTTTAAAAGCAGATATTGCAAAGCACGTGGATACATATCAAGAGACACGCGTGAATATCATCCATAATTCACAGATGCCTGCACAAGTAACAATTACAAAACTGGAAGCATACAAAACCTACAAGAAGGACATAAATACAATGGCACACCAGGGAGCTGTACCCAGCAACGTGCTCCGTGGCACATCCGTTACCTCTGCTTCCATGTCTCCTCCTCCCCTCTGTGCCATTAGTCAAACACTGATTAGGTATCAAAGCTCTACTGACAAATTTACTTTTGTGCATGCTAACACAGACTGACTTTCCTCCCTTTTGTAAGAGTTAATGCTTGAGAGCAAACAGTGGGTATCTTCCATGGAAGGGGCAGACACGTAAGTACCACAACTTCCAGGCAATCTAAATGATAAAGTGGTATTTCTGGATTCCTTTTAGAAAACAGCAGAGAGAATTGATCATAAACTGGGTCAAGATAGGTCAGCATACCTCAGAGCAGATCAGATGGCCAGAGCATCCCAGGAGGAAACACTCTCCTGGAAGGATTATTAGGGGCACATCTGTGCCATCAGATGACTGCGCACAATACCCATCAGCTCACTGGGAGTTCAATACGGCATTTCCTTTCAAAATGCGCTTTGTGCCTGACAAGCACTGCAAGTCAATCAGCTGCAGCAGTGGCCAAGTCTGGAGCCGTGCTGGAAAGCCGCCCGGCGCACTGCCCTACCGAGCCCTCGCCACAGCCAGCAAGGCAGAGCAGCGAGCAGGGGAGGTCTGTGCAAGAGACTGCTTGTGGAGCTGATCAAAATACATAGCAAGAACTGAAAGGGGGACAACAACACAGCTTGTTTTGCTTTTTTGAATTCCCTAGTCACTGACCTTTACAGCAGCTTTAGGGCAGCACTGGAACCAGCTGAGCAGTTACTACTCCCAGCTGCAGAGAGAAGAGCTTTTACACCATTGCACAATGCATGTGTGTTTGGGGGGGGGGTGTTAGGGCTAAAGAACAAAGAAGGAAATCCAGTGGCACCTAAATCAAACATTATGATCAATGAGGGACTGGGAAGAGAACCTGGGGAGCGGGAACAACCTTACAACCTTTCCAGGATCAGACAGATGGCCAACATCCACATTATTACAAAAACAAAACAAAAAAAAAATGCCATGAATGCAAACTAGGGCACCCTGCAAGGAGACTGTAAAAATCACATCATGATAGCTTAGACTTGTCTTTGTAATTGAGGGGCATTTCCACATGAAACAGTTCTAGTTATTTAATTGGATTTTGAGAACATTCTTGGGCAGACACTTTGTGAGCGCAAAACTGAGTAGTTCCAGTGCATTTACACTGATTTATACCATGCGAGATCTTGGCCTCTAATCCAGACTCAAATGTGTTACTGCATCTGGCTTTCCCGTATGACTGCATCTTTCCTATACTAACAGAAGCAACAGAGGAATATACCACCCTTGAAAGAAATGTTTCAGATGCAATACGCAGAACAGCATGCAGCAAGAGACAGATCAGAGCTCACTGTGCCTGTTTTCTGCTGTCGCTTTTAAAAGGGATCCGGGTCCTCTCTAATCATGACTATTTCGTGCCTCAAATTCCCTGCTCCATACTCGCATACAAGTTCCAAACCCATACACAAACCACAGAGATATTTTTGCTTTCTAGGAAACATCTTGCTGAAAAAACCTGCCTCTCTACCATGATATAAATACTATAGTATGCATTCCAGATAGGCTGTAGTCACCACACACTAACTTAAGTATATGATCTTAGAGCTCCATTTTTCTGCTCAGTTTGAATCCAGTGTCCTTTGTTTAGAACATGATTTTCCTCCTGGAAATACCTGAGTCTGTATTTCTGCAATACAAATATCAGTGATCACTTGATCTGTGAGTACAAATAAATAGACATCTAAAAGAAAAATCTTCCACAAATACTAGCAATGTCTTAGAAGTGTACCAAAACAAATTCACACCTATTAAACTGAAGGCTGTAGCTTAAAATTTAGCTTTTAATTCTTAAAGGACAAGATGGGACAGCGATGGGCAAACCTCCAAAAGGCCATAATTCTAGTTCACTTTCCATGAGCGTTGCCAAAGTCAAATGCTTCTCAAAAGTAATTGACCTTCTCAAGTCTGCAGAACGAGGAGAAAAAATGTAAAAGAAACAAGCTACCTTGGAAGATTTTTGGCAATTCTTATGTTTAGCCGAGCAGCAGGAAATATCATATGTCCAACCTTTCTCATGTTATTTCAGCCCTTCCACTTTTGGTTAAGTTTGGAACCAAAGAAATGAAGTCTCACAAAATGTATGTACATGTACCACTTTCTCTGTTCATGTGTGTACACGTGCATGTGCACAGGGGTTTGAGGGCTGGGGCATTTTGAGCTTTTGGCTTAAATTTTTGTTTTGAGGAAAGGTCTCCAGCTGGGGATGGCTCACACAAAACTAGTGTTCTGAAACAGAATTGCATTACCTTGGTCAGGTCTTTGTTCTATATTTATGTTTGCAATTTGGCCAAAGTCATAGGAATAGGAATCATTTCAGCATACAGCCTACGTACCCTTCTGAACTGCTGTTCTGCCCTTAGACTGACAGACAGACAACCCAGCAAGGAGATAACAACCAAAAGACACCCCAAGCTTATTCTCTGCCTTCTCACTCACTTCTTTGTTTTAACGGATGTCTGCTCTGTTAGCTTCATAGCCCTGACACTGTCAGTGCTCCAGCTTGCAGTGGGGAACCTTAATTTCACTCCCTGAAGGTCATGTTCTGGAGGTAAGTTCTTGGTCTCACTGAAGTCAACAGTAAGAGTCTTAATACCTTCAATGAGAAAAGATTTTAGACTTATTTTTGACCTGTCTTCAGATCAGCGTGCTGGTCTATTTTAAAGCAACCAATCCTGGTTAA
The DNA here is from genome assembly GCA_013399715.1 of Alectura lathami. Lineage (NCBI taxonomy): Eukaryota > Metazoa > Chordata > Aves > Galliformes > Megapodiidae > Alectura > Alectura lathami. The sequence continues at coordinate 110,477 of VXAV01008263.1, forward strand.
TGGTGACAAAGCCTAAATAAGACGAACAACATCATATTATACTGAGCCTGACAGCTCAACCAGAGTGATGCCCAGGAATCCCTACAAAGAGCTGGAAATGTTATAGTGATTAGAAATACCCTCCCAGTGGCAAGGAGTACCTCTAACTATACTGGAATATTAAAGGATTTGAAGTCAGCATCCTGTTTGCTTCAATTAGTTGGAATCATAGAACCATATAATATCGCAAGCTGGAAGGAACCCACATGGATCAACTTGTGGCTCCACACAGGACTACCTAGAAATCAAACCATATGTCTGAGAGTGTTGTCCAAACACTTCTTGAACTCCAGCAGGCATGCTGCCGTGACCACTGCCCTGGGAAGCCTGTTCCACCCTCTTGGTGAAGAACCTTTTCCTAATACCCAGCCTGAACCTCTCCTGACGCAGTTTCATGCCATTCCCATTTTTGTAGTAATAACTGAAAACCCCAGAGTGATATGACATTAGAAACACTCAGACACAATAGGGGGTGAGGTCTGAATTAACTCCTCTTTAAACAAGAATTTGGAAAAACACTGAATTTTCATTTAAAAGAACCTGGTGACAGATATTCCACCATTCTACTCAGACAGGCCTTTCAATGATCGACTACTTCCACGGCTCAAACAGTGCACTTTTTTTCTGTTATGAAGGTGCTTAGTTTCTTTGTGCATTCACTGGATTTAGTCATATCCTCTGTTATTAGATTTCCAAACTCCAATTATCAGATTAGTGTTCCCTAAACATATACTTAAAGATCACGATGATCAAGTCACCTCTAAATCTTCTTGAGGCAAATACTTTAAGACCTGTTACAAATCCTATAATTATTCTCATGATTGTTTTTTTCTCTAAATCCTCTCTCAAACAACATCCTTCTTAAACTGTGGACACCAGAACTGGACAAAGTGCTTCAGCAGCAGATTTTCCATTGTCAACACGAGGTTAACACAATCTCCCCAGTCCTGTTCAGCGCTTCTTTGTTTACATAGCTAACGATGACTCCGAACCTTTGGCCACATCATACTGGCAGGTCACATTCAAATGCTTTATCTATTCCGACATAGAGTTGCTCCTACCTGCTTAGCTTCCAGGTGAAAGATCTTTCCCCCACCATCCACCCTTTATGCATGACCTGCCTCCCATCTTTCTATATGTATGACTTCACATTTGGCTTTATTCTGATGCATACTGTTTGCATGTTCTCAGTGTATGAAAACACCCAAATGAGAGTCCTGTTTTGGTCATTGTTTACCACTCCCTGAACTCTGCAACATCTGCAAATTTTATCAGCACTGATTTTATGTTTTCTTGCAGGTTGTTGACAGAAAATATTAACTAGTAAAGAGCCAAGATTGCATTGTGCTGAATAGGAGGGAATCTGGCCAGAGTCACACTGTTCAGGCAACAGCTCTGTTTTTCAGTAGAGAAAAATAAATACCTGTGATACTCATGAATACGAGCTTACACAAGTCAAGACAAATTGACAAGCATGAGATTGGCAAGATCTGCATCTGCCTTTTTGTCTCTTTGGCGCTCTACAACCCCAGTTTTCTCTCTAGAGCTGCACAGCGCTCCAGGGACCTAGCGTGACCCTGCCCCACAGGAGTTTCACTTCTTTCCCTTTGTACCATGGAGTGGCATTCGCCATGCACTGCATCACACGTGATCAAAGAGCTGCACTGGTGTAATCACCTCTTCCTCATATTCGGCACCTCTCTAAGGGCTGCTGAGAGCCACTCCCCCACCTCCAGAGGTGCCAAGGATGGAGCTGAGTGCACCTTAGAGCAGCTGCAGAGTGGGAAATAAAACCCCAGAGCCACCTGTGCACCTCCAGCCTCTCTGCCACTGAACAAGAAGCCAGAATTAGCAGAAGAGGGAGCCTACCTCTCCCTCTCAGCAGTTTCACCACTGTCTAACCAAACACCCTTTCTTTCTCCCCAGACTTCTAATTTATTGCTGAAGGAAATTACTGTTCTCTTCCCAAAACCACCAGTAAAAAAGGAACCTTTTGCAACTGCCTTTGTTTTCTTCTTTGCCAGCTAGTCTGTCTGTCCTTCCCTTCCAGAATATCTTGTTGCAATGCCCATAACATTCCCATAAAAACGTGTGCCTCATCAAGCTTGCCCTGCCACCAGTGTTTGACAAGTGTCAGAGAAACCCCATAAAAGCCAGGCTGCAAGCTCATCACTGCGAAGGACACCATGTGTGGAACACATTGACAGCTCTCAATAAATAACATCTCTGCAGAACAGCTGGTTGGAGTGCTTGGCTTTGTAAGAATGTCGTCCTTACGTGCGTACTCCTCAGTGATGCACTGAAGATCCTGTGCATGGGGAGCGGAAATACACCACTTCCAGAAGATCCCAAAGTTGTTTTTTTGTTTTTTTTTTTTTTTTTTTTTTTTTAAACTGTATCTAAACAGAAGTTTAGAACCCAGTTCAAGGTTTACGGCTCATTACAGTAATGCAGATGTGCAATAAAGTGTTGGCTTCTTGATAGAGAAGAGATGCTCAGATGCTCACCCTGAGTGAGGAGTGATGAGAGATGAGCAATGGTAGGAAGAGCTATCCCAATCTCATTTCCTTCTTCTCTCTCTCATGAAATACATAGCTCTCATTTCATTTAGTGTTTTTTTTTTTTTTTTAAGTGCCAGAGCACAGAAATCGTTGGAGGGGATGTTCACCATAAGTGCTTGGCCATCACAGTGGAACAGAAAACACACAGTTGGGGCAGAACTGCCCTTGCTTCTCTGCCTTCAGCATTTGAGGCAGAGGGGAGAGTTTCCTGCTCACCCTCCTGCTGCTGGAAGGTGTCTTCCTCCCTGATTGCCAGCGCTCCTGGCCCACCTTAGATGCCAAACCCAACCCTGCAGACACCAGGACAGAGAAGAAACAGACTCCCTCATAGGATCATTTTGCCTCTGTGAGATGCAGCTGCTGCTTCTCTCTGGCTTGTTCCATGGAGCCTGCAGGTGTTTGGATATGGCCTTTTCCCAGTAAAACTGGTGGTATGCTGATGTTTAAAATAAAATAAAATAAACCCCTAGTATTACGGCATATAGCTGAAGACCACCCCAGTTTGAACATTGCCTCTGGTGAGACACAGAATGTAAACAGTCTGTTTGATTAAACCATCCCTAGCAAGAGGACTTTGGGGAATTCCAGTCTTTCCTAGCTCAAAGAAGAGCAGAAGATATGCCGGTACTCTGCTCTTCATTAATTCAGAGCTCTCCAAAGGGCAAGAATGAAGCACTTAACTTTCCTCCTATGACAAACTGTTGATAGTTATCCTGAAATTCTTGGAGGAAGCTCACCAGTACAAATGAGGTCCATTTTTACCCCTTCTTTTTTTTAATCTGTTCACAGACAAAGAGGTTGTGCAACAACTGATAAACTTTGCCCATTCTGCAGTGCAAAATGCTCATTTCTGCTTGTCTTAGGGTGGGAGATGGAGAGACCACACTGAAACAGTCTTACAGATAAGGCTATTAATTACATGTCAGAAAATATTTGTACAATAAGAGAAATTGCTCTTTCAACAAAAAGCAACAGATAAGACTATTTGAAGCCATCGCATTTTAAGGTACAGAGATTCTGCCAGCACTGGAAACCTTTTGTAATACTTCTAAACTTTCAAAGTTCTTAGAACTAAAAGTGGGACCACAATTTTAATATCTAGAATAGCTGGGAAAACTCATTTACTCCCACTTCCCAAAGGCACTCCTTGGGATGGGAGCACTACTTTGCTACCACACCTCCGTACAAGTGAGGATCCACAGCTCTACCAGTGCAGCCTCCTCACTCCCAGAGCCTTTCCTTATCTCGTCATTTTCCCATGCATCTTAAAGAGCCAAAAAGGCTTTTCAGAGGATGCCAGTGTCTTCTGCAGAAAACAAAACACATAATTCCCTCACCTGCCATCTGAGATAACCAAAGTGCTCTGCTAAATGCACAAGCTAGGAGAAGTCACAAAAGAAAAAAA
>VXAV01008263.1:116249-139079 GCA_013399715.1 Alectura lathami
TTGACTTCACATGGAGGACAACCAAGGAGAAACAACTGTCATCATCAGTAAAAAAGCAAAGCCTGCTGGGATCAGTTTCTAGCTCTCCCAAATACACAGACTAACCAGAGCATCCCTTTGTTCCTCAGTTTCCCTGACTTCAAGCCCAATGCTCTCTCCTGCCTGAAAGATGTATCACCATCATCAGCAGGATGTTTTGAGGCAGTTACCAGGATGACAAAACCATAGTCTTACTGCAAAGATAAGGGAAAACAACAGCACTTAAATAAATTAGGACAGGAGAAAAACAACCTACATTCAAACCTAAGTATCACTGGTAACAGCGAAGGCCCATCCTTTCCATTTCTTTCTCTCACTGTCTTAAATAAAACAAACAAAATGATGGTGATAAGATCTCTTTCCTCAATCCACTGGATGATTGTTCTGAATATGCTTCCAACACTAACAGCAGAGAACAGGCAAGGAAGGAAAGGAAGGAGGAGAGGAGCCTGCAGCTGATGCTCAGTCTCGGGAGCAGGCCTGCTCTTCTCCCAGTTCCATGACGACAGAAGACTCTGGGGAATCAGATGAGGGAGGGGAAGATGGGTCAGAGGAGAGAAATCCATATGGGAAAGTGATTTAAATCAAATAAAGGGACAATAAACTACATAAGGAGGAAAAAGACAGGAGTAGGGAGGAAGGAGAAGAGATAAAAGGGCCCTGAGTATCACTCAAAAGGAAGACTCAAGGAAAGCTTACCAGACCCCAGGAGCTAATCAGCAAAGAACAGGGTGGTTTTCTTCTCTAACACTGCAATTCTTTTGCTTTCTTGAGCTGGTATCATATCTCTCAGATGCTGCCTCACCAGGCCAATTCCAGATGCTTCTCAGTTTCACTTCACCCTCACTCCCTCTTTGTGAGAACAACTGCTCACTCCTTGTTTGTGTACTGCTAGGATGGATATTAAACAGAACAATATCAATAATTCCCAGAAAATATGCATGAGCATCTGCCTGACTAAGCACACAAACACATTGCCTGCTCACCCTCTGTTCCCACAGCACTTCCAACACTGGGTGGCTGAAACCACCAACCTGGAGCCTCACATGGGGAAAGAAGAGGAGAACTACGGAAAGCGTGGGGCTATCCATGGCATGGGCTTGATAGGGAGGAAGAAAACAGCAATCGTGCAGAGCAGGAAAAAGGGAAAGACAGGGGAATCAAGGACACCAGATAGTAGAGAAAGAACCGAGACTATGGTGGTGATAAGAGAGGGTGGAGGGATTGGACGGGAAAGTTACACACTTACATCACCCAGCAAAACAGAAAATCGGACAGCGTGTTTTGAATAAGTGCTCGTTTTAACACTGAAAAAAAGAGAGAAAGGTTGACAGAGACAGAGGCCAAAGTGGGATTTGGAGTATAGCAAAAACAACTAAAACAAACATGTCCCCTTCCCCTGGCCAAATTCTCTGACGTTAGGGCTTTGCAGTTTTTCTTCTCTTGTATCCAAAGCAAGAAAGGACAGCAACTAAAGGATGATAATGCAAGGACCATGGAAGGGTCTGGGATGTAGAGGAGGGATGCAAAAGACTGAAATTAGAGCCTCAGATAGAGTCAGCCAAGGTCAATGGTATTTTTCATGATCTTGGATAGGTTTAGGATCACATCCATGCTGCATGCGTAAGTCTAGCAACATGAATACATCCTATTCTCACTAAGGGATAATCTGACTTTTATTTATATTTGTTCACAGTTTTAGCTACGATGCACACTGCACCTTCACTTGGTGCTGCAGCCTTATGGACATTGAATGGTTCTCAGCTAGGCAGATTGTTCAGATTGCTATGAACAATGTCAGCAGAAAGAAACACTCTGGGATAAGGGGCTCACTTATTCTCTTTTTAACTCCTTTTTACTTGCCTTCTAGAGTTCTGCTCTGCTCCTGTTCAGAGTAAGAGTACTTTGACTTTATGGATGGCTGTGGGGAGAGCAAACCTAAATAAAAGGCACTAACATCAAATCAAAGCAGTTTACAAGATCTGCCACTTGTGTCAGAATATGTAGGGAAATAAACAAGCTGCTTTTCCTTGATCATTGGAGTTTAAATGCTCTATTGATCTCAGGAAAAAATCAAAGGTGCTTTGGAAATTGTGTATGTGCACGCATGCTCACACTAGAGAAAACAGAGAGAAGGTTAGGGACAAGCAGAAATTAGCAGAAGACCATCCAAGCATTTCTCCTCCACAGAGAGCTGAAATAAAACTAAGAATCACAACCACATGCGAGCAACCACAAAGTAGAAAACTGCTCATAAAGCAACATAAGGTCAGAAGAAAGGCACACCTTGATTTTTAGAAATCTAATTTTGGGGGAAAAACAAAATAAAACCAAACAAAAAAGAACATCACACTCAATTTTTCTGTGCCTAGAACATACAAACCAAATGCCCAGAACTAGGGAAACAGAAAAGTCTAGTACAATTTCCCGATTTGAAATAGAAGGATTAATATGTCATGAAGGATTAATAGATAATATGTAATTGTTAAATGAATGGAAAGATGACATCACACTATCTGATATAGCTGAGAGAAAATGTAGAGGGTTTTGATCCCCAAACAAGACTTTTCTGATCCATCTTCAGAATAATCCGGAAGAAGTAAAAATGTAATAAACTGAATGTGTTCACTCTTACTATGATGGGATGTGGGAACTGCCACACAGATGAAGATCAGAGAAGGGCGGGAAACGTTTGATAAAATATTTTTCTCAGGAAAGCGTGAAATTAATCAAAACAGACCATCTGTGGGAAAGGATCAGTTTTGGCAAATATTCTAACTTAAAATTTCAATAGAAGTTTCATAACTGTCAAAACACCTGATTCTATTTTAACTTTCTGAATATAAGAAAGATGGTATCTTTTACCAGAAGATGTTTTTCTTTCTCATAGTTAACACTTTTCTACATCACTGGTTTGGATTTCTAGGTACTCAAGATGTTGTCAGTCTGTCCTTCTCTCTTCCTGCCTTACATTATGGTGGTGACTCCAGGTCTTAGCTAAAGATCGTTGGCGTACAGTAGAGTGCTGAGAAATTTTCTGTGGCCTGTGCTCTACCAGAACCTTCAAAGTGGATATTCTGTGAACGTTTGGACTAATTATCTACTGTTACAGCCCTGACACCGCAGGGGTCTAAATTTGGCAACCCAGGTGGTCCTTTCTCTGCTTGTGCTCCTGTAATTTCTTTCAGAGAAATGAAAAGAGGAGCTGAAAAACAACAGCTACAATTGGAAGCAAAACTATTATACAGGAACATCTCAGCTGACCCCAGCCAAGGAAGGGTTTATTTTTGTTTTTTCAATATGTCTTTTTGAAAAAAGCCACTATAGTTTGGCTCTGCATTCTGGCTCAGGCCAGCCTGAGCAATGGAAATCCAAGGTGAAAGCACTCAGTTATAATCCCGTGGTCTGAGAGCACCTACAGCCCGCTGGTCCCACAGAATTTTTACACTGAAGCTGCTCAGGCAGGCGTCTGTCTTGTGACAGACTTGAGGTGCACAGCACCTCTGTCCTGACCAGGCCTGAGAGGGCTGTGCAGAAGACACTTCTCCACCCAGCCAGCACAGTCTGGCCATGCTGAAATAGGCTGTGCCCAGTGACTGGGGAGGTGCCCGCTGGCACCTCGGCCCCTCACGGGTTGTCGCACCTCGCCAAGGGCCGCTCCCACCCTTGGTACAGGCAAACAAACGCACAAAGCTCCTGGGAATGGCGCTGGCAAACTCCTGCACTCTCTCTGGAAGTAAAGGCCAGTCCTGGTCTTCATGAGAAAGGTGAGGGGCACGCACCTTCGTGAAAGGGTTTGGAGTGAGGGATCCTCTGGGGAGAGCATGGCCCCTTCCAGCTGCTCCAGCACTCAGTGACACCTCAGGGATTTGGGATTTAAGTACGCCCCCTAAAATGCTGCATGCAACCAGGCTGACAGTGGGCTCTTGCACATCTCTTGGCGTGTCAGGGGCCTTGGGATCTCCCTGGCCACCTGCAGAGTTCCCCCGGCACTGCGTGGGGAGGTGACACAGGGACCCAGAGATCTGCTTCAACCAGACATGACAAGTTTTAGACACTTGGGTCTGCTTTGCCGCAACTGTTCAGTGAGCAAAGGCTCTCCAAGGGCTTCCTCTCGCCCTCACCACGAGGCCTTCTCTCTACTCTGCTTCTCCAGACGTCTTCCCCAAATCCCTGAAGAGAGCCTTGCTCCTGCAGCCCCTCTGAACACCAGCCTCTCGGCTGCTCACTGCCTCTCCCAGGTTCTTCCAACTGAAACAGGCTGGCTTGAGGTAAATCAGGCTAAAGTAAAGCTCGGGGAGGCAAGCTCAGCCCAGCCCAGCACACATCTCTGCACGTCATTTAGGAATCTAAATTTACCATCCCTCACACATAAGAGGCAACCTTCCCTCTTTTAATTAGTACTATTTTATTGATGACAATAGCCCACGAGTAAGTGCTTTAAGAAAATAAAACATGTTCTTCAGACTATACTGTTCTGACTCTGGTGTGTAGCCAGTCAAAAGAATGAGACAGGGTGAAATTGGAAGTCTTACGGGAAGAAAATTCCTTTTCCTAGTTCCTGTTTCTGACTTTTGTCCCAGCTTCTGCAGGCTGGAGGAAATGAGCTGCTCAAATGCAAATATTTAGTAAATGACAAACCACGACGTATTTTTCAGTGGCCTATTAGTCACAGCTTGCCCAGGTCAGTAGCTGTGAAGGGGGAAATCATTGGAACCCAGAGAAGCACGGCGCCCTGTGTCCCTTGGGAATGGCGTGCCGCCAGCTGTCACCCTGCTGGAGCTGCCGTCTGAGCTCCTGCCACCCCGTCCCCAGGAGCTGGCACACACCAGCGCTAATTAACAACAAGCTTTATGTCTGACTCATTCCACAGTCCTTCACTTCAGATCAAAACAAGCAAATTCATGGAACAAAAAGGCAACAGGCTGTTGAAGATGACAAAATGCTGCATTATCTATTTACCTATTATTTCAATACCAGTGAAACTCATGGTAAACTCTCCTCTGAAGAGCACTCCAAGCTTCCAACACACCTGCTAGGAGGACTGGCTCCAGGGACAAGACTCACTGCTTCCACCTGATGTGTATTAATTCATTATCAGACTCCAGAACTCCAGAACTCCAGAAGAGAAGGAAACAAAACCAAACCCCAAACACATATTCTTAAACCCTATGGAGGGAGCAGACCTATGCAGCGTCAATTACATATCTTTTATAATTGCCCAATTATTGGCCCCTGACACAGATGTTTCTCAGTCTCTCACATGCAAGAGCTGCGGCTTTAAGTGAGCTCCACTGTGCTGATTTAGGCGTTTCTTTCCCTTTGGACTCTGCTGCAGTTTTATGTTCACCAAGGACTGAAGTTGGGAAAACATAGGCACTCCCTTGCATACGAAGCTTTATTAAGTTGGGATCATGCTCTCTGTTGGCAGGCAGAGGAACAGAAAGACAGATGAGAATGAAACTGGGGAAAAAAAAAAATAACAAAAATAACTTTCAGTCTTTGGAGCAGGCACGCCTTCCTACTCCAGCCGATCATTCATCCTGCTCCTCTCAGCTCCCAGCCAGTAAAGAGTCAACATCTCCTTCCTATGAAAACATGAGCTCCTGCTCCTGAGCCGTGCACCAGAAAATACACTGACAGGGACTCTTGGAGGATCCTGTTTCTCAGGCTGGGGTTGCACTTCCACAGTAGAACTGAAATATCTTTGATTACAACAGAAGCAAGGTCAGCGGTGCTTTGAAGCGTCCTACTTCGCATGGCACGCGCTTTATCTAACTTGATTACGGTCTGGACTTTAACTCCTTTGTTCACAACTGCAGATGCATGCAAAGACTCTATGGGGCAAAGCACTCAAACTTGTGTGATTAATCCCATGTGCACGTGTGTGCATTTATAAGAGGGGTGTACTGTGCCGTGTGGTAGGTACGCACACCCAAGGGCTGTCTGTCCATGAATGATGTGACCCAGGGAGGGACCCAAGCATGCACAAACCGAGAGCTGCCCGCATCGGAGCTGTGCTGCGGGAGCTGCACAAATGAGGCACAGCTCAGCTCCCAGAACGCTTCTGAGCTTTTGCGTAACACAGATCAATGGGTCAGACTTCTAGTTTCCCAACAGCTTTCCCTGACAAATGCCAGAACAGATATGACTGAAGTCAAACAGGGCAGCAATAACATCACTGCCAACCAGCGTGAAAATTGGCAGAGCCTGGCACCAAGGACTGCCTATCATCAGAGACAGGGCATGGCCTGGCGCAGTGACGAACCCACTTAACAGCACTGTAAAATTAGCCATTTATGAAAACAAATTGAATACTGCAGCAGAGGGTGACGTAAGGAGAGTTGGCTCCAGACAGAAACAGAAACTCCTGTAGCAGGATTAGCAGAAGAGCTCCTTTATATCAGGGCTCAGGCATGGAAGCTGATAACAGCTTGGGTCCAACATGAGATTTTTAACAGACAGACAGACAGGCTTCTCCTATAGGCATGCGTGTGGCTCCTATACTACTTGCAACAACTATTTGTATGACTGCAAGGAGGGATTGAAGAAGAACTGTCAGCACAGGCAGGGGGTGGGGGGAAGAAAGCAGATGAAGACATAAGCAGGACTCTGAAACTGAGGTGCTCTCCAGTCAGCCCTGCCCTCCCCTCTACATCTGTGCAATCACAATTTCCCACTTTGCAGCTGTGATGGAAGCTGAGGAGAAAGTCACTTCTGACAACGTCTGCAAACTGGAGCCAGTCCCTGCCCACTCAACACCCCAGAGGGCTTTGGGTTTCAGTGGGGTCCTACAGATGCAACATCAACAGCAGAACAGGGCTCCGGAGTCTGTCACATCCCAAAACAGTGAAAATGAGAAAGCCAAGCATTTTGGCAGCCAGAACCCTTGATTTCCTCATTGAGGGAAGCGTAATCTCTCCCTAAGCTTGCTGCAGGTCTGGGAGGCTGTGGTGTGCGGAGGATACTCCAAGTGAGTTCCTCTTGGACATCTTCCAGGTGTTTACACACAGAGCCAAACCTGGCTCCTCTTCAAGAGTGTGTGTGAGGGGGGAAGGGGGAGTTTAAAAATAAAATAAAAATCACAAAGTCCTCCCAAGCTGAGCTGCAAGCTCAACAATGCTAATCTGGGGCATTTCTTTTCATTTTTCACAGTGGAATGTTATTTCCATGCATAAAATGGGTCAAGTGTTTTATACAGGCAACAACCCAACCTCCCCCATCCAATTGAAGTATTTTACTACAAATGATCTTTGTGTGTGTTTGTCTAGGTCCCCTACTGTACGAATTACAGATAGTTGCACTGAAGACAGACACAGAGTCCTAGGTGCTGGATTAAACACAAACAAATACACGGACCGTATTTTGCCACCAGTGTGAGATCCGTGTAAAACCAAATTCTGCCTTCCCTAAGCTGAAAGGGAAGCACTTTGAGCCTGAGGGTTTAAGTGAAGATTGGGAAACAGAACAGTGGAGCATGAGAAAGCCAGGGGAAATAATGCAAGTAATAAACTATTTCTCCTATGAAATTACCCATCTGCCTGTCCTACTAACAGCAAAGGGGACCACCCCATGCCCGGCACCTCCTGACCACCCCGGCATCCACACACGCTGCGTCCCCCTCCCCACAAGCGAGCAGAGCAGCTGGGACTGGGGAAAGTTAAGGAAACGCGCTGCTGAGTTCACCTTAGTTTTTGTTTTCTATTGGACAAAGCAACTTTGCCGAGAGGCGACAGTGGCGCGGGTCAAGGACGGGGCAGTGGGGATGGAGCAGATGGCAGGGGACGGTGGCAGGGCAGGGGCGAGCAGGGCTGGCGGTGGAGCAGCCGCGGTGCCACCAGCACAAGCATCCGCTGCCTGCTCTAGGAAGTGCCTCCAGTTAAAGGGGAAATCCTCCCTGTCTCTTTAAGGCATCCTAGGACATGGAAACTTTGTACTTTCAGGGAATCTCCTTGCCAAAAGAACTGTAAAACATGTCTTTCTCCCGCGCCTCCTTACCTCCCCCCCGCCCCAGCCTGATTCTTTGACTTGTTTTCTTTTTTTTTTTTAAGGGCATTTCCATTTTCTATGACTTCCTTCAGAGCAAAGATGGATGTGGCAACATTTATAAGGGTTTGTAACCCTCCAAAAAGTATCTGATTTCACCACAACTTTGCTGCACTTTATCACTAAAGCGGGGACAGGGAGGGAGATGGTGGGAGGGAGGGGGAGCGGGAGCGAACGCGGGGGAAAGGACCCAAATCCATGATGGGCTCGTAAAATTTAAATAAGAAAAGTGCAATATTCCTCATTATTGTTCAGCTCAGACAGCTCAGACTGGTAGCTGCTTTCAGTACTAAATGGTTTTATAGGGCTATTTGACCTTACAATCATTTGTGTTACACTTGCCGTTTCTAAGGGGAGACAAAAATACTCAACATCCTCTAGCTGCAGTGCTAGTCCCAGCCCCAGCTGAGTGCCGAGGGGTTGGGAACTTTATAAACTCATTTGATTCATTTGAGGTTTCACAATAGCCAAAAGTTCCTTTATAGCTTTTTGGAAACCACATGCTAACCTAGCATCTGAAAAGGTAACAGTGAAAGTACACTAAAGAGCTCATAAAACTAAGGAAATCGTATAGGGACCCTACACATGCATTTCTTTGCAGCCACATGCTAGACATTCATTTCTTTTCATACATACATACAAGCTACTTTTAAATGCTCTACTTACAGTTTTCTGACCTGCGAATGGGTTAAAAACCCACCGTAAGAGCTCTCTCTCCTGTCTGCATCTTAATCCATACACACAGAAATACAGAAACTACCCCGGATACTGCCATTTCCCTATGCAAAAGTTTACATAACTTTTTCTGCCAGCACACACTTTCAGACAGTTTGCTGAGCTCCGGTATCGCACGGAATATATGTATAATAAACACACCCGTGCATGTTTACACATGCACTCGCATACGTACGTATGCTGCAAGGCACACACACACATTAAAATGTACACACACGTATCCTATACACACGCACGCCTACAGCTGGCTGTTCTGCCGGCTCCCGAAACGTAAAAGGGATGCTGCAGCCACAGGCACGACGAGCTACCTACCTGCAATGACAGCCGGCGATCTCTGTCCTCCTTCAGCTTTCAGCCACACTTGCAAAGTGAAGGCATCTCGGGGCAGCTCAATATCTGCCTTCAGCCGCAGCTGATCACCTTGTCCACTGAAATAGAGCGCCCTGCTCGGGGTAAGGGACTCCTCGCCGTCCTCTACCTCCCGCTGTTGCCTCCTGCGGGGGACATGCCCAGGCTCCAGCCCAGCAGTGGAGCGCCTTCCTCGGGCTAACCTGGTGGCACAGGTGCCCGGGGCAGTGTAGAGGAGCTGGCGGCTGTGCCTGGTGTCCCTTCTTGCCCTGCGGGAGCGCTCGTCCATCCCACATTCGGGTCCACTGGCTAGGGCTGTACAGAGAAGCGCAAGAGGCAGCAGCAAACTCCAGAGCTGCATTTCCAATCTTCCCCCCCCTTCTCCCCTGCAAATCCTCCCGATCTGCCAGCTTTGGGCTCCTCCTTGCCTTGACTTTCTTCTCTTGTTCACCCTTCTTGGTATTTGCTCTTTTTATAACCCTTCTCAGTTGCTTTTTCTTCTCTTTTTTTCTTTTTCTTTCTTTCTTTTTCCTGCTTATAGATTTTTTTTTTCCTTAAAACAAATAAAAATAAAATAAATCAAAACTCCTTCTTGGTTGAAATGTATTTCTCTGCTCTTCCTCCTCTATCTGTCTTCTTCTCTATTCCTCCACAGCTGGAATTCCTCTCTCTTCTTTTCTCTGCTGGATTTTCTTCCCTTTATTTTTTTCTTCTTGAAAAAAACACACACACACACTCACACACACACACAAAACAAAACAAAACAAAAAAACAAAACAACCCCCCAAGCTTTCTCCAAGACTCAGACCCACTGATTTCCCTCCCCCCAAAAGATGCTCTAATCTATTTATTTTTTTGGCCTCCTTTATAACATAAGCCACAACCCCCTCCTTCCCCCCAACCTCCCCCCCTCCCTTCTTCTCCACAAAATGAAAGAAAAGAGAAAAAGCCCCTCAGAAGATGAGTAAACAAGAATATGCTAATCTACTCTAGGGTGCTCCACCTTCCCAACTGAATGATTCCCATTAAAACTGCAGGGATCATGACTAATCAATCAGCTTGAAGGAGCAGATAGCTCCAGAGGTTCAACAATTTTGCTGTTTTCTTTTTCCCCCTTCTTTCCTCCTCTTCCTCTTTCCCCCTATCACTTTCCCCCCTCTTATTTATTTTTTTCAAGAAGACAATCAAGATGGATGGATCAATGTGATAAAAATCCTGCACCCCCCTTTTTGCAATCTCCCCAGCTTTCTTTCTCAGTCTAGTCCAAAACACACATTCCTATTTTTTTTTCTTGGCAAAAGAGAAAGCTATTTCTCCTCTCAGACTCCCCGTTGCACTTTGCTGGTAAACCTTATGCTCCTCTGCAGCACATAAAGAGTCTTGAAACTTGAGTCTCAGATATTTTTTTAATTGCTTGCTTTCTTTCTCTCTTTTTCACTCTCTCTCTCTTTTTCTAATTCTTTCTTTTCCTCTTATTATTTTCTTAAAGTTATGCAATCAGCCAGGCTCCCCCTTTTGTGGTCCCCCTCAGTGCAGTTGTGTGCAGCTAATCCAAATGTTGCATCAAAAGGTCCCCATCGAATCATCAGGAGCTAAAAGGAGAAAAGCTTTTTGAAGAGCATTTGCCTTCCAGAAGCTGTAGCAACAGAGCAGGATTTGGCTTTTGAATGCTCCCAAAGACTCCTGGTCTTTTTGAAATAATTTAAAAAATATATATTAATTTTATTGGTAGGATGAGTCAAAAAATCCTCTCTCAATATTGCTAATTTTTCAGTCTAAGAAATTCAGCTGCCCTGGCTTCCTTGGCTTAGTTGTAGCCACAGGTAAGATCCTGGCTGCTTGCTGGTTTGTAGATCTCTGTTTCTGAGCTGGGACGTTTCTTTTTTTTTCGCCTTTTTTTTTTTTTTTAATATTTTTTTCACTCTTGAAAGATCTCAAAAGCTCCCCCTGATGGCAACAAAAAGGATTTTTCTAAGTGCTTAATAAGTGGAAATGACTTAGCAGTAGCACTGTGAATCTACTGGCCACTGTTCCATTCAGAAGAAGTCCAGGAGAACCAAGCTAAATTGCAGCAAATACAGACCCAGGAATTCAGATCATATTCTTCCTCCATCTCAAACTTAATGACTGTCACAGTTCCTACAGATTTTAACAGCAATATCTCAAGAAAGTTTTCCTGGGAATGTAATCCCACTGCTTTTGCAGATTCCCCTATTTGTAAGAGTTTGTTATGGCTACTTACACTTAAAATATATGTGATAAAATTAATGAAAGTAAATACCAAAATGAGAAAGAATTGTTGCATATTTGCAAGGCTTCGAGGTGATGGTTTTTCAGCTCCTTACTAATTTGCAGACATTCAGGAATGCACGCTTGGCATCCGCTTTTCAGCAATCTTGCATATATCCACAGAAGTCAACAAGAATCACATCTGATCAGCCCCTCTCTCATCACACAGAACTTTTCTCAACACAGCTCTGCTTGCAAAAAAAATACAAACTACTGGCAACATCTACAAAGTTTTGACTACAAGACCTCAAAGCTATTAAGCCTCTCAACAATCAAGAGGAAACTGTTAGGTAGCAAACAAACTACACCACGGTCTAAATTCCCACAAACGTCCTGAAGAGCTCAGAGGGATGCAAAAAAGCCATTTATGTATACGTGCCTGCTCAGCAGAAACAATCTGAGATCAGAGCCTGCATATTCCGCTTTACTATTATAATTTAGCACATAGAGAATACTGTAAAGCAAGCAGAAAATTAAAATGTTTAGGTGAATGGGCTCAACTTCAAATAAGAGCAAAACCAGGAAGAATTCTGATGCCCAGGACATTGCTTTCGCCACTGGCAAATTCCCCAACATGCACAGGAACTCTGCCCTGTCTGGAAGAGCAGGGTCTTTAGCTTAAACCATGCAGCTCCCAGCTTTTCCTGTGGAAAAAGTTAATCCTGCAAAATCAAAATGTTTCTTAGGGGCATTGTGATTTGGCTGAAACCATCAAAGAAAATCATTGAAACATTTCAACGTGATGGCATTGCATCATTTCATTTTGAACATATTTGACCTTATAATCTTGAAATAGCAATGGCAAGAGCCAAGTGCTTCACTGTGACCAAATTCAATGTTTCAATGCAATGGATTATAATTCCAGTAACAATTTCAGTATTCCTGCTACAAACAAAACACATAAATCTCAACTTCCTGTACTTATGGTAGGCAGCAGAAAGTGTGAAAAGATGGAATTTACTTCTCGAGCACAAATAACATGTTCAAACAGTTTTGCTTCCAAGACATTGCAAAAGCATAAAGAAAATGTGGTGCATAAACTTCTGAGTCCTGAACGATAAAGAAAGAGAGTGGAAGAATGATGTGATTTTAGGAATAGGGAGTAAATCTGGGATTCCATAAGTCCATGGGTCAGATCTAACTTCCCTGACAACAGATGAAATTCTACCCTGCACAGATGGACATTTATTTTCTGCTTAAGCCAGTACTTAAGTGATGTACGGGCCTTCTGGCAGGGGGGTTTCTACCCAAGGAGAATAATCCTCCTGTTGAACTCGAGTGGAGTATTCTCCTAAGTAAAGGGAGCAGGATATTGTCCTGCATCTATAGATACTTTCACAAGAAAAAGAAAAAAAAAAAAAAAAAAAACAAACCCTAGATACATATATAGAGACAAGAATTAAAATAGATATTTATGATATTATGCCAAAAAAACAGCATTGAACGACATGCTGCATGCAGTCATTATAAGTAGAAATACTCAGCAGGAATCTTAGCTGAAGCTGCCAATAACTCCCAGGTTCAAGACGAGAGCTGAGTGAATAAATCATAACAAATAATGGTTTTGTCAAATTCTGACTTTTTTTCCTCCTATTTGCAAGCAGACTGCAAAATCTCTCAAATATGTTTGAAATTATATGCCCATTTCTCCCTCATATTTAGTATTTCTTTAAGGCCAATTAGCACACAATTTGCTGTAATGTACACATTTTCACATTTGTTCTGTGGTAATTAGGTGAGGAAGTCACACAGCATTATTTTTGGCTCCCTGGGGGTTAGGTTTAATTACTCATGATACAGTAAAATTACTAATTCCATGTATGATGGAAGATTCCACAGTCTGAAATCCTTTTCGTAAAAAACGGTGCTGGATCTTCAAACCACTCACGTGAAGGTCAACTAAAAACATTGTTTCTTGAAAGGCAGGCTGAAAAGTCTGCCAGATACGGCTGAATTGAGGCCTACTATTTTGAGCAAGTATTTGTACATAGTTGTCCTCGCTGTGCACAACTCCATCAATCATAGTAGAGGTTTATATGGTTTTTACCCCTCACCGATATCCCAATCACGTCTCTTCGAACTTGGCCTGGGTTGGAGGAGGCTGAAGCGCAATGCAACAGTGACGCTGCTCAGAATCAGACAGGGCCCAGACACCAGATTTTAATGCAACGTGTTGGATTCAGGGAATATTTTATGCAATCAACACTGGTATGATAGGAATCATGCTGCCTCCAAAGAACAGCGAGGAATGAAACCCAAAGCACTGAGAACAGCTTCAAAGCAAGGGGGATTTGGGCATTCTGGGTCGTGAATCCCATAAAGCCCAACACTTCCTTGAAGATGGAGCCACATGCCCCGTGTCCGAGCGGTGAGACCAGAAATATGTGGAACATGGCCACTGCCCCTCATGAGCCCAGGAAAAGGCAGAAACTCTAGTAACTGATGAAATAGCAATAAAAAATGTCAAATATGTTCAATCCTGGAAAAGATTTCACAGAAGACCTAATTTGGACTCAGTGTAAATTTGCTAAATTTTTTTAATGTATTCTCTATATGTCTTTTCTCCTCATATTTTCAAAAGTACAAACAATTACAAGTCTGTGTGCTGCCTTTACTGTTGCCCTCTATGCTATCAAAAATCCTGAGTTTCTGGGTGCTTTACTAACTATTGCTTGCATTTTCATAATACCATACAACTGCGCTAACTTGAGCAGAAACCAAAACACCAGCACTACATTTCCTTTATTAGTGGGTAAGAGACTCTTCTACTGCTGTTCCTCTGCTGTCCCTTGTGTGAAACACTTGTGTGCTACTTTACGTCAATGAAACAACCTCATGTCAATTTGAAATATACCATTTAATCCAGAAAAGTTTACTGAACAATAAAGAACTGCAATAAATGACAATCAAGACTAAACGCATAATTGATGGCTTTATAAAGGTATCAGTAATTTTATAAACTAATTTGCAGTCAGTGGCTATAAACTCCTGTTTAAACCTGGTATACCACTCCTTTTTGCCCTGCAGAGAGCTGTATTACCTAACAATACTGATGCCTGTTTGACTAGAATTCAGTTACTTTATATCCTTCAAATTTCCCACATGAAATATCGAATTTCCAGAAAAGTTACATATTCTTTGTGGGTTTGTTTTTTTTTCAACACATTCTTGAAATACATTCTCGGGGGCTGGGCTATAATCTCTATTCTACAACATTGTGGCAAGAGCAAAAGGTGATGTTTCTTACTATGGAGGATGTAAACAACGGGGCAAATCCTTCCTTCACAATTAAACCTTGCAAATTCTGATTCATGCCACTGACCCGCATACATTCAACCTGCACACCGTAACCCTGGTTGTTGGGGTGAGACCATGTGAGCGAAAACCTCACTGGGTGCAAGGAGCCAACAACCACGGACCTCAGCCAGGCACCCCAGCCACCCCTCAGCCACGTTCCCAAGGCTCGTGGGGCAACCGTGGGGCAACCCCGGGTCCCTCCTTAGGCCCATGGGGCCACTTCCCAACCCAGAGAGCATCACAGAGTGAAGGAGGCAGGTTCCTAACCCGGCAGACTGATGGGGGCAGCAAAATCCCAGCCTACAGCAGGAGATGTGAGCTGAGGAAGGACCTCCTGGGTCCCAGAAGTGCCCCCAGGCTCAGGAGCTCCCTGCGTGCCCTCAGCAGGTCCCAGCTTCCAGCACCCTCCCACGCCTCACAGCATCGCCCCACACCCAAAGCCTCCTCCTGTCACAGGGGTTAAAAGCCCAGCAAGGACACAAACACTTTGCCTCACCTTCCCCTCGCATGTAAGGGGAATGCCTGTTGTAAAAGTCTTTTTGCCCATGGATTTAAGATTCTCGGGATGCTGAAACCTAGAACTGCAGAAGGCATTTTTTATCGCCTCTGTACTTCTTCCCTAGTGGCAAATTTCTGAGAGGCCACGAAGATCCACCACTATGAGACCTTCCCTTGAAAAAACAGGTAAGACACAGAGGAGATTCTACCTAAGGAGATTCCCAGAATTCCCGAATTCCAGAATTTGAGATGTGGTTCCCAAACCACCTCACTCAAGAGCTATGTATCCTCTGCAGTTTTGGGTGTTGGCTCAAAAGCTGGTGAAAGAGTTCAGGTAAATAACTGTTTTGCCTGAAATCCCGTTAGTGTTATAATAACAAGAGTTTGTATCAGTTACATGGGGGATCTAGATGGGAAGTAAAAGGGGAACTAGAGAAGCAGCCAAGAGACCAATGACAGAAAAACTCCTTATGATTTGCATCTCCCACTGATTCGCAAATTCTAGTGGCTGAGTTTTGACCTATAGACAGAAAACTGCACAGGGCCATGGCTTTACTCACCCCTGAGTTCTTTCCATTTGTTCAGAAGGGACCATTTCACTGAACCAAAGAATTTTCAGCACTGCACAGTCACACAACCGTAAAAAGACACAGGCTCATTCCACTGGGGTCCCCTTCTGATGTAAATACACAGGACATCAGCAGATATGCTCCATCCATGACACAAAACATGTAACCATGACACAAAACACACTGCTGCAGTTGCTGGCAATCAGTCACTGCCCCACTGGCAAGTCTCAGCCAGGAGCTCAAGGGCTGTGCAAGCTGTGGAGCCAGAACTATTCCCTTAGACTGACTGATGCTTTCCCCACAAGATAAATAACATGCATGGATGCACAGAGAGTTGGGGGGCTACCCTGGGAAGGCACACAGGGCCTCTGCTACCTGTTCAGAAGATACAAGGAGGTCATCAGTCTTCCAGTGCTCCACTTTGACATCTTCCTCTAGCCATACACAAAGCATTAAGAGAGATCATTAAGAGCGTCCTGGCAGGCAGCCCTCTGCCCCACGTGCCAGGCTGCTGGCAGTGGGAGCAGGAGCTGGAGAAGAGGCTCTGCTTGCTGCAGCCAGCACACTCTGGTACTTCATTAGAAGAGCCACCCAGCTGCCCTGAAAGCCAGAAGGAAAGCATGGTGCTGGCACACAAGCGTGTGTCGGGAGGGACAAGGCGCAGGACTCAGACAGATGGGAATGTGAGGCCCAGGAATAATCTAGAAAATCCAAACATATCAGGCCGTGTTTTGGTATTCACAGGCATCAACTACAAGAAAGTTTAACATACTCAAATGTTTTTCCTAAACTAAATTTCTGCTCCAATGCCAGTGCTAACAGGATTAACAAGAGAAACCTGTTGTATCTTGCTATTGAAGAAGATAATCAAGCAAATGATAAACAAATTGATCAGGAGAAAGACACTGTGTGTCATTCTGCAACAAGAAAGCCAAAAGACCGAATTCAGAGGAAAAACTTCTCTCTGCATCTGAGAGCAATTCCCAGAGAAATGGGATTTCCCCTCTCTGCTTTCATTTGAATGGCATTTGAAAAACACAGCTGCAAAGTCCCATGCACACAAGGTACGGAGCCAAGCGGGGAACCCTCCCAGCCAGGCCCACGGCCCTCAGCAGCTCAGGAACAAGCAGCCCGACCCATTCGCACAGCACCAGGGCCCAACATTAAGCCTTGGCTCAAATGCTCCCAAATTCAAACAGGCACCTGGTCCTTGCCCAGATGTAGGTCCTCAGAATTATCAGTAGATTGGCAATGAAAGGCCCCAAGCTGGCACAGGGGCCTGCATCAGTCCTAACGCAATGCATTCAGTGTCCGAGCCAACCTCTGCCAAGCTGCAGACTGCACCTTGCCACGAAGGGCAGAGAAAGGCAGACAGGATCTGGCACCACAGATTATTGTCCTGCCTTGAGGATACAAGCAGTTTTTTTAGTCGTGCTTATGCAAAGTCTCACAACTTTATGTCACCCCCTTGCACCTGAACCAAGCTCCCCCACCAGCCTTGCACCCGGCTGCTTCATCCTCCTGTGCCCCCNCCTCAAAAAAAGTAAAAAAAAAAAAAAAAAAAAAAACAAGACAAAACAAAACCAAGAAGGAAGGAACAGAAAGGGTGGAAATAGAAACCAGACAGATGAAAAGCAGAAGGAAAAAGAAAACCAACAACAAAATACAAATAAGTTGGAGCACAGCCCTCACTAAAAACTGCAGTTTTGGGGGGTTTTTGGGTGTGGTATTTTTTTTCTTAAGAATTTGGCATAGGTAGCTTTCTGTGATATGTCACTGCATGACATAAATACAATATAGCAAGCATTATAGGAAACGATTGCCATATGTGAGGGTGGTGGCAGCCTGTGCTTTCCCCGCCACCCCCTATTGCTTTCGTCTGCACTAAAGCTGCATTTAAACTAGTGAAATCCATCTCTATCTGTCTTAATGTATAAATACATTTTCAGCCAAGACCCACCACTGGTTATAGTTGTATGGCAACTCTCAGTCGAAATGTCTAAGCAAGGTCCTGACTTCATCCCGAGTTCACTGTTAATGAATTTAACAGGGTTTCCAAAAATTCCCTCTGCTCTTTGAGGTGACACTTGGCTCTCCAGTGACAGGTAGCAGACCTCTCTGATTCAGCCCTGTTTGCTATTGATTGTTTTTGCCCACTGGCACAGAAAACATCACATGGGCAGCTGTAAAAGCTGCAGAGAACTGGATCTGAGAAAAGTTGTTTGTACTGGAGGATATTTCATGAATCCTACTTCTAAAACTGCTTGTTATTGCACAAGGACATCTCTGTGCAGAATTGGACACACTAGATGGACTGGATTGTGGAAACGTGTGACCCACAGCAGTGGCAGCTCAGATACACTGCCTAGGCAGGTAACAACCTGCAAGTATGTGAATGACCTGGTTAGTAATCTCAGAAAAATAGAAAATTCCACGGGAGGCAAAAAGTAGAATTGAAATATCAAATTTTATCCTGTAGCAAAAAATAGCCTCCTTTCACTTCTTTGCTACCAATGCTTTAAAAAGAATGAGGAAAAAGAAAAGCGTATCAAATGAAAACCCAAATAATACATGAAAACATTCTCCAAAACTAAATGCGCATAGAATGACAAAGCCCTGTATAAATTCAATAATATTCATAGAAAACATTGAAACCTACAGATTTAAACTTAATTTTCTAAAGTACATTTCTATAGTGCAATACAAATCTCGCTAAATTCATGATATTTATACAAAAAGGTACTCATTGCTATTAAATGCTATATGATCCACTCAGAAATGTTAGTAACTCTTTCTGGGATAGCAAACTCTTTAGTTCAGGTATCAGTTTTTAAAAAAAAAGTTTGGACTGATTTTAATTTGATCAGATTTGTGTTGTTTTCAGAAAAATGCACTGAATAGTTACAATGAAAAATAGGGCGGCTTTTTGTCCGCAAATGAAATAAACTTTGTTATGAGTATTCACAATATCTCAGCCCACTAACACGTCGTATGCTCTAAAACAGTGCATGCTTTGTGGCAAATAAATATCTTGCCAGGTTTTAATAGGAAATGATGTATGCGGAGTCTACAGCAATTACTTCATGGGGAATGTGGGCAGCTCTCTTGCTAAAGGTGAGCGGGGTGATGAGTCCTGTTGTATAGGCTGGGGCAAATCCAACCAAGCATTGAGCTGTATAGGCATATTGCTGCCTACCTTTCCAATTATTTCAGTGTAAGCAAAGGATTTAAATAAGAGTTGATGCTTACACACTCAACTGTTTTCCAACCTTGTCAAGTGTGGCCAAGGTTATTAAGTTGATCTGATTGCTTTTGATTGCCTTCTGTGACATGATTTGTTGGAAGACATCATGAGTCTGCGCTCCTCAAAGCCTTACCTAGAACTCTGCCAGGAGGCAGCAGAGGGACCACAGCAGAGGTGAAGCACACAGAAACTTGTGTTGACATTTCTCAGGCAAGCTCAAGCCTTCACCCTTCTACATCTAGATTCTTTAGCCAAAACTGAAATCACCAAGACTGCCATCAGCAAAATGCAATTGAAGAATGAAAAAGATTATCAGGCTCAACAACCAGTACTTCAAACCACATCCTAAGTTGGATTTTTGGTTTCCTTGTTTCACTAAGTTACTTTTAACAAGGCTGATTGTAACAATGGCATGAAATTAAGAGAGAGAGGGAAAAGGAAAAACATGCATTGTTTGTTTAGATTGGGTCACATTGTGAATTTAGGTTTCATTATTCTCTTAATTTTGTGCAAAGATTGGCTTTAAGAAGAAACACATTTCTGGAATTTGGAACCTACAGCATGGTACAGCTTTCAGGACACCATGCCAAAGTGTCTCTTTAATTATTTTTTAGATGAATTTTCCTTGTTCTCAGCTAATGGGTAACAGATCATGTCACAAGAATATTCCACATCCCCACTTATTCAGCAGAAGAGTACTTTCTCTAGAAGTTTTCACAGGGTTTAAAAACTACAGGCAGAGAGTTTTCAGAACCGACAGCTACGGACAGGAGGCACCTAGCTCAGGTTCACCAGAGGCACGTTCAGCCAACGCCTTTCAGTTTCAGCTGCAGTTTAAGATAAAACTCATCATGCTAACAAGGCAACAGACCTGTTTGCCCTTCTCTGCTCCCTCACTGCCACCACACCCACAGCCTCAACAACCCTTTAAAGGGTACAGAATAAACCTGCTTGGGT
This sequence comes from Alectura lathami, assembly GCA_013399715.1. Taxonomy (NCBI): domain Eukaryota; kingdom Metazoa; phylum Chordata; class Aves; order Galliformes; family Megapodiidae; genus Alectura; species Alectura lathami. Next base: position 136,272 of record VXAV01008263.1, read on the forward strand.
CATTAAGATCCTCTTGATGTTGAAGATTACTGAATGCATGAGAATTAGCAGACACTCAGAGTTGTCTTCAGCCAGCAAAGCTGTAAGAAACTTGGGAGCAATCCATTTTCAACTGTAAGAGGTGTGGGGGTCCATGGTAGGAGTCACTGTGGGAAGCTGGCTGAGGAGCCCAGCTCTGAAAGCAAGTTCTCAGCTTCTCCAGGTTCGGTCCGTGGGCAAGAGATGGACACAACTGGTGCAGGATACTGGTGTCAGGGAGAGTGCCTGTGGCTGAAGTCCTGGCCAGCCTGGAGAATGGGTGGGATCCTCTCCCATAAGGAAACTGCACTTCTATCCAACACAAGTCCTTCCCAAAAGAGCTGCTGAAGCCAGCCTGCTTTTTGTTCTCAGTAATCACTTTACCAATATTTCAAAGTCATTATGTAACTGAAACAGTGTAAAGTTATTGCTACCGACATTGTCAATAAATCATTAACATTTCTTAACAGGAACAGCACAACTGTTCATGTCATGGCTGTCTCATTCGCTTTCAAATCAAAGCTTTCAAATTAAATATTCATTTAATATTTAAATATTAATGCAGTCCCACTGTTTCTGTAACAAATATTAATTTCTTATGGCATTTCCAGGCAAATGCATATATTATAAACTCCATCTCCCATAGGAGGGCCCTCAGCCTTCCCCTTCCCTCTTTCAGCATCATCCTGACACCAGGCCAGGAAGGGACTTTGAGAGAAGGAGAAGGAGGGGCTGCCTGATGCAGGGAAGCAAGGTGGATAATTTAACTTAGAGTGTACCCCATTCCTCCCCTCCCACACAACCTCCCCACCCTTAGATCAGGATATCGAAGGCTGCCATTATATTTCCTGCCTACAGAATGACTCATTCATACATTCAGCAATTCCTGTTGGAAAAAAACAGTGAATGTCTCTGTCACCAGAGCCCATTACAGAAATTAAACTTTGCAAATCACCAGGGAGGGCCAGATTTAAAGTCTTTCAAGGTGCACGCCTGGTCTCCCAGGCCTCAGTAAGAGCAGAATTGATTTGACAATAAGCTTTTACAGCCTTAATGCCTCTGGTAGGCAGCTCACATGTAGCTGGGTAGGAAGCAGGTCAGAGGAACAGAGCACTTCTCTCTTGCGTTTTTCTCCCCCAGCGGTTCACCGCAAGCAAAAAGACCCTGAATGGCAATCTGCAGTGCTGTTTCCATTGCTGTACCACAGGCTGATGTCTAAGAGTTGCACAAAGAGCACCCCTTGCCCACCCATTCTGACTCCCATCTGGTCCAGGGAAAGCTCCACACATCCAATGATCTCGAATGGCAACTCAGATTGGGAGCATCCAAAGCACAAGCTAAGATTACTCACTGATAAACGGCCATGACGTATCCCCATTCACACAGGCTAATTTTCTACACAGTTTACTATAATTACTTCTGTTGCTTGTAGCTTCCTTATCCCTCCTCCTGGGACCATTAAGTCTAAGTTACTCTTCTTCAGAGTGCAGAATAAAAGCTCTTCAGCCTTCAGGCTCTTTCATATTTTCTCTCACTATTTCCTTCCCCAGTCATGAAACATCTTGGACTTTGTTTTTACAAAATACTTTGTCTGCACAAAATTCATTCACATGCAGGAGAAGGGAAATTATTCTTCGTCTCAGCTTGCTAATGGCCCAGGTCTCCCTTTCTCCACATACCAGCCTATGGGCTCTTTGGGATGAGGTTAGCGTTATCAAGAGTTAAGAACAAGCTTCTAACAGGAGTGGACACAGGTTGTAACTGAAATATTCTGGTGCTGGATTTCATCAGTCATTTCAGATTGGTTGTTGGATACTAACTTTAAAATGGCATTGGAAGATTCCTCTCTCAATAAGAAGAGCAGGAGGTGCCTGCCCATAGGTACCATGTCTCTGTGCCCTTCTAACCCAGCTCTATGCCAAGCCTTTGTGTCCATGTATTTGTGGCCAAGTGCTTGATGGGCTTATGAGAGCTACATTCTCAGTTCATTCTGAAGACAAGAAGGCAAGTGAGCTTAGGTGAAAATCTTAGTTCAAATGGGATCTCACCTTTTGTCACAGGGCAAGATACAGAAGCCATATAACCACTTAGGATTAAAATCATGAGAGTGCTAAGCTCAAGCACTCTTACAACTGAGAGAGGAGTTTGGATGCTCAGTCTGCCTGAGGTGAGGTTCAGGTGTTTATGCTTAGCAACATTTCTTTCAATGCCAGTCCCATATAGAGACAGGCTTTTTCTGGAAAGAACGCTCCTGTGCAGTAATCAGTGGCCTAGGAATCCCTGGCTGCTCACTGGCATGAGCGGTGAACCCAGTGTTGGAATCAGGTTTCCTTGAAGTCCCAGCAACCTCATACCAGGGTACAGTCAGAACCATGGAAACACACCGATGTGGTCAGGCAAAAATCTTACCTGCTCCTCTCACAGCCCCCACCATTCTCCCTCCCCTCTCAGCAGCCTCTTCTCGCTAAACCTATCACTCCCCACTCCTGCCAAAACTTATTCCTATGATTCCAGCCCCAAATGTAATATTTACCTCTCCTCTTCTTTCCTTGTCTATAATTGCATCCTTCTCCTCTCCCACTGTCTAACTCCTCCACATTCATTTTCTTTCTCCCATTACTCGCACTTTCCATTCTCTTCCCTCATCCTTCCCACTTGTAAAAGGTACCTGTCCTTCTTTGCGTACTACTTCATCCTTTTTCCTTCCAAAGCAGCATCCAGATCCTGGAAGCATTCAGTGCCTATTTTACCCCCTTCTCTGTAAAATACTTCCCGACCTTTTTTTTTTTT
>VXAV01008265.1:8907-21039 GCA_013399715.1 Alectura lathami
TATTAACAGACTCTTTCCCTGAAGACACATCTGCAAAAACTTCTTCGGTACTGTTCAAGGTTTGCTTTCAGGTCAGTTCTCCTGTGTGTATTTTGGCTCCCTAGTTTTTTCCCAGCTCACTATTTTTTTCTGTTTTCCCCATTTGTTTACTGAGGGAGTTTTAACATCATTCTTTATTTTTGTTTCAGCTTTGTTTAGTTTACGTAACCCAAAATATGCAGCATCAAAATCATGATGGTGTTCTAGAAAACATAAACATCAGAAAAAACTGTCTGGTAATAATAAGCAGTATTCAGAAGGAGCTCTGTCAATAAATAAACTTCAGCAAAGCATGGAAGTGCTTCTTTGCAGTTTCCATGTCTGAAAAGTCTACCAAGAGAAGTACACAACATTATTTAAATCCATAAGCGCTGCTAGCACGTCTGAAAACTATGCTATTATTGCACAGAATTCTTGCTGGTTTCAGTTAGAGATATTTACGATTGTGGACTTAGGCTGGAAGAGGTACATTGCTTGGCACTTTGAATGCTGTTTCTTCAGTATGTATCGAACTGTAAAGCATCAATGTCTGCAAAAAAGCCACTAGCATGAACGAGCACAGGTAGGAAACCCAAAAAAGAAAACATATATGAAGGCTAGGTGCTTTTTGTTCCCCACGTAACCAAGCTCTCATGTGGGAAATTCAGTCATTTTTCGGTGTTAAGAAAACCTCAAAGGCAGATGAAGGGACCTAGGCCCATAATTTTGCACTCCTCATAATGAAGAGAGCAGTTCTGAATCGCCTCCTAGCAGCAGTTAGCTTTCAGAGATACTGCTAGCAGGAAAGAAGCAATCGTAATCAACAGAACAACACTGGGAGATATATTTAAATTATCAATAGGCAGCGCTATATTTAACTCACTATGGTTTTGTCTCGTAAAACCTTGCTTACACCAGCACTCCCTTTTTAGTCACATAAATCTTGTAACATTTAAAATTATTTATAAGAATTGTCCTGTAACTGCCAGTTTGCATACGTGAAGTTTTGCAAGACTGGGACTTTAGTCTAGCAGAGTATGACCAAATGCATCTAATAAAAAACAGGAAAAAGCCTGAGCAGTGGCTGCTTTTTAAATTATTATTACTGCTTTCATTTTCTAAGTTCCCACGTGGTTTTGAGGCATCTAACCAAATCTCAGGTACCCATCCTAAAGAACATACTTCATACCTCTTTGTTAACAGCAAACCCAATGCTCACTGCCACTGTTGGAAATCTGTAGAAAACAGAAACAAAGTATTATTGGTGAAAGTTGGCTCCTACGCAGCTTGCTTAGGCAACAAAACCCGCTTGGAGCTCTGTGACTTTACCTGTGTCAAAAATGCCCTTGACATTGTACTATTTCTCCTTTGTTGGTCTCTTTAACCTTGTCAGCTCCATTTAAAACTTAATTTAATATTTGAAAAGGCAAGAAATAAATACTTAAAGACATGAGGATTTTTATAGTAAATGTGGTGTGTATTTTAATAATATTTTTGCTTTAGCTCAATTGAATTATCCAGCAGAAAATCATTAGTGCTGTCATAACAAGCCATCAGTTTTACAAGCACATTTTGTTTCAGTGAACTGAGAATGTGAGACAGCAATTAAGTTGCAAGGAGACACCTTGCTGCTGACATCAACATGAGGAGAAACCAGTTCCTCCACCCTCTCTTTTGCCAAGGTGATGGTCATGGATGTAATTTGCTCCTTTTGCAGAAGTATCATTATTGTTTTTTAAACAGTGAAATTAATTCATTTCTTAAAAACATGTTTTAAAAAGGGTTGTAAAGGCCCAGAAAATATTGCTAGAAGGAGGAAATATCACATGATTTCATGAAACACCAGCACGTCCTGCCCATGACTTGAATTCTATGTAACTGCACTAGAATGCAAGGAATTGCCTTTTTTTTTTTTTCCCCCCAAGTGATAACTGCAGTTACATTAATCTCTAAGTATGAGATGGAATATAATTCAGGTTTTCAAGTAGAAGCATTATGAACAATCATAGGTTTACAACTCATAGCACTCAAATAGTGAATAAAAACTTCTGTATTTTTCCAGCAATGATCCCTAGGCTTCTTTTTTATTTCATTTTTATTTTTTAACAGAGCAGTATTACAGGAGTTTAAATCCAACGTGTATGCACAGCATAGCTTTCAGTTTTCCCCACACATACGCAGTGGTTGTACTCCCCAGGAAAAATGAAGTACTGTGTTTGAAAGGGAGAAAACACCACGATGAAGAGGAATGTGTAACAGCCACAGAAGGAGTTGGGCCAAATGTCATCACAGTACTGCCTTGTTTCCTCCGTTCAGCTCAAGCCCCTACATGCCGACGCGTGCTATATACAAACGAGCCCTGAGTCAGGAGATCTGGAAGCAATCACTAAGCAGAAACATTATCTTACCTTTAGATAGCAGCACAGAGCTCTCCCCAGCACAAACACACACCCCCTCAGATAAGGCATAAAGCCACAGAGCGATGACTCCTACTTACGTGTCACAGGAACAGATTTACCACAGTAAGATGCCTTTAAGCAGAAGGGAGGCTTTGTGAGAAGTTCATTTTGCCATTTTATGTATTTCCCATTCCACTGGCCACTTACTTATGTACAAAATTGCAGGTTCCATCGACAGGGTCAATAATCCAGGTAGGACTGTCAGTGAGGACACATTTTGAACCAGCAGCAGTGGATTCCTCTGCAATAAACCTGTATTTGATGTGGAATAAAAAATGTGTCTCAGAAAATTGGCTCAAATATGTGACTCAGCGAGTTCAACTCCATCTTTCTGTCTTTTGATGAGATATATAGCTCATAAATAACTATAAATTACACATCTATACTCATGGAGATACAAAATTCATGTCTGGATATATACACACATATTTCTCTTTTTTCTTTGGGGAATGGAGAACTTTCACATAAACTTTAAACTCAGCTTCTCAGCTTCAGAGCTTACTATTTCACATGGCAAAGAAGAAATCCATTCACGCTCTCATTCCTTATATGCCATTAAAAAAGTCATGAAAAAGAATGCAGAAATGGATCTGCACTGGCACCTCTGGAACTCTAAAGCAGGTTTCCCTGTAGAACGTAGTTTTATGGTTTAGGTCTGTCTCTTGCAGTAAGCAATATAATCTGCACAATGTAGCTGCTTTTCTTTGCAGTCAAATTCAGTCAGCAGGAAGTAATGAACTCTCAGAGAATCCACAGCCTTGCTCCTACCAGATTTTTTTTTACAGTAGTCAGAGTCAGGAAATGAAAAAGTTTATTCAGTTCAACTTTCTTCTTCCCATGACCCAGAGAAAAAAAAAATTCATAGAATTGCATTTTTTCTCCTTTTTTTTTTTTTTTTTTTTTTTTTTTGTTTTTTTTTTTCCCCCCCGGGAAATGTACTTCCAGCTCTGGAGCATTTCCTGCCGACCTTCCGACCTTAATTATCCTTCTCTCCCACAAACCACCCAGGGTCTGTTTCTGTAAGAGCTGTGCAGGTGCTGCTCTCACAAATCTGAGTATGGAGCAGTATCTATAGAACGTGCAGAGGCAGACTGCTTGTACTAAATCTCGCTTTTGGTTTCACATTAGAACAACTGGTACTGGTATTCAGAGTTTCTGCAAGGGCTTGAGGACAAAGAATTTTATCCTAAAGACATAAAGAGAAAAAAGAATGAGGACAAAACAAAGAGAAAACATCTTTTGCAGAAATAGTTGCCTCCCTAGGACTGCAGTGGCAGCTCTTTGCTTCGGTGCTCTCAGTATGCACTGCACAATGCCACATGATGCTGCAAGCATGAGCTCAAAATGTCCGGCAGGTGTCACAGACAGAGACTTCTCAAATTTTCCAAGTGCTATTTTCCCTTCCCCTCAGCAGAAGGGACTGTTTTGATGGCATTATGGGCCCCCAGTTGACATCAGAAGGGAAGCAGCAAGTGCTGGTTACTGTTTTAAGCTCCATTAAAAGAGAACAGCTGAAGGACACTTAGAGGGTTAGTGTGCAACTGGGAAGCCAGAAAAGACTTGAACAAATGCTTGGAGTTCTCAGTCAAACGTAGGATACTGGAGTCTCTTTGCTCTATATATTCCATTATTTTGTCTTGATGCTGCCAAATCATTGGACTTTTCCTTCAGAAATCTTGTAATTAGCACCTAAACCCGACCACAAGCTCAGGCTGCACTGCTGGCTGCAGGTGAAGCCCATCTTCTTGCAGATGGAGCACCTGACAGCTGGTCCCAGACCCTCGCCCACAAATTATGCCTCTGTCTCCACCCTCTGCCAGCTCCTTAATCGTAGCTATTGTCTTGCCAGACAAAGGAAGGTGGAAGGGGAATCTCTTAAAAAAAAATAAAATGAGTTTTTCTGCAAAGTACTTAACCTCACATATCACAAATCTGTCCCTTCCCTCTTCCTTACAGTAGGCTGTGATGCTGCAGTCCCTGAGTACAAAAACTCTACCATGAAGCTGGTGTACAGCAGTGCCATTGACAGGTAACATCGGTGCCATGGATGGCCAAGGTCAATTTTCCAAAAAGGACGTAGGACAAATCAGGTGTACACTGTATGAAATTTTGGCTAGCAGGTTAAAATAAGCCCACAGCTGTTACACAATACTGGGCACCGTGACCGTTCCTAAAGGCCAGAATCAGATGTACTGCTCTGTAGCTCTGTGTCCTATAAAAACATGCAAATAGAGCAAAACATTCAGGCTGAAGGCCTGAATTCCAAATTTTAGGCGCAGTTTGAGAAGAAGGAGGGGTAGCCGTGTTATCACAGCAGTTAATTTAACATGCCAGCCTTTCAGCCCCATTGACCTCTCTTCAAATCTGGATTAAAGTTGCCTCCCACTGAAAATGAGTCTGGTAATTTTAGCCTAGCCTTAGTGGACATCTGTTCGCGCCTCAAAGCCACTCTGAGCTCAGTGCTGGAACAGCAGGGCGGCTGTAGCACAGCCCACCCTGCAGAAGGGGCGATATCCACTTGGGCCCAGAAGGTTCGAACTGGGGCCACCCCTCCCTGGTCCTCTTGTGGGGTTTGAGGGCAAAATGCTGGCAATCAGGGTTGGATGCCACCCCCTGTCACGGCCGAGTCCTGACTGTAACAGCTTCAGGATTAAGGCCACAATCAACACCAAAGATTACAGCTTGTGCATCAATAACACAGGCAAAAGACACAATAGCCTTTTTCAGCCAGCACCCCATGATATTCTGGCTGTGCCTGTCTGTGCTTCAACCTGAAAAAAAATCCTTTTCGAAAGACACCCTTGGAGCACACCAGAGTGCTGAAGAGGGAAAGCAAAGATGAAAACTTGGCTGAAGCACGAATGAGGATGATACACATCCCTTGGCCACGCAGGGACAAAAAGAAAGAAACACGGGTCAGAATCACATTTCTAACGGGTTTTCCTAATATTTCTCTTTACTCCTGAGTACATTTCCAGTATCTCAAGACACATCACTGCCACGAATGAGACAGGTTCCAATGAGATCTCTTCAAGGTTTCCTTACGCCAAAAATACACTTACCGAGCCAGAGAATGTAAGAATCAAGATAATTTAAGAGAAAGAGAAATAACAGAAACCTTCACTGAGTCTTTCAACAGCCAGATTAGGGGAAAGACTGAATAGAATTTCAATGATCTTTTGACATTTAAACGTTGATTCCTACCACGGATTCCTCACTGCAAGAGTCTAAATTTAGTTGCTTAAACCTAGTTGTAATCTAGTGTTTAATCTAAATGCGTTCGCTGTCTGAACAAGCTCCAAGCAAAACTAACGACGACTATCGGCAAAAAAGAACTGTCTTGAAGAAACAGCAATTTCTTTCTTCGCTTATGAAGTCAGAAGTTAACTGTACAGAGCTAACAAAAGTCAGAGATTTTTCCATTTCTAGGTCTGTGTTGACCTTGCAACTTTTGTTTCCATTTTCAGTAACTTGAGTGCTTCTGTTGATTCCCATTTCATGCGAAATGTGTATGTTTTATGTTCTCTGCCAGATAGTTCAAGGAAAAAAGAAGCAACACACAGTGCAGAGGAGACAAGAGCACAGCCAGCAATAGTAGATGGAATATTACACAAATAATAGGCTTGTAAAGCCGGGCACACTCACGGAGAACCACAGCCAAGAACCACACGCTGTGCCGTGCAGTATTGCTTCCATAAGCGATCATTAACACCACAGATTTAGAAAGCCATATTTAGTATATAATGTTCCTTTCACTTATTCCTTCTTTTTCTTAATTTTTTTTTTTTTTTTTNACAAGCAGATTGGTAGCTGAGTGCTCCAGAGTCTCATCTTTGTTGATTTCTGCACAGTGCTAGAGTGCAAAGGCTCTTTTCCATTGGAGGTGCGCACAGTCAGAAGGAAGTCACACAGTATTGAAGTGACACGCAGGCTCTGCAGGAAATGAATTTTATCCTTGTGTACTGAAATCAGCTGTGGAAGTCAATTGCAGAGTCCGCAGCAAACCAAACCTGGCCAACTGACACAAAACCACTCCCTCATCTGCTGTGCACCTGCTAGGAGGAGGTATTTTCAAATTGACCTTAACAATTCAAGAGGAGGCAACAATCTGGTATTTTTAAAACCTTGGGTTGAAACTCCATAAAATAATTTGTTCCTATCGTGTTTATTTAAGTGCATTAAATGACAGTGATAAACAAGCCTGCTTCTCACTGGTTCTCGGATTCTACACAACACAACGTGCTTAAATATGGTAATTGTCCTTATTATGTGTGACGGTAACAGTGATGGCAAGGTCTGTGGGATGGGATCTTTGCTATCCTCGATTTCAGCTATATTGTAACAGATATGTTTAGCAGAATTCTTACAAAACAGAGAACAGATCAGAATTCCAAAAATTATGGAGGTTCATACGAAACCTTTATACACAGGAGAAATACCAATATTAAACACATTTCAAGAAGTTAAGAAACAAGCACTTCAAAACGCACAGGTTATGACGGAAATATTAGAAAATATTCAGTACTCAGTACGGGGAGTACTGCTTAACAAGAAGTCCTACCAATGCAGCGAGTTAATAGGTGAGAGATGTATAAAACTGAAAGGAGCTACTACTGAGATAAGAAAAATCAATGTTTACCAATGATAACCTGACTTCCAGGGACAGATTTTTAAAATTCCCTTTCAATGCCAGTCCGATATACAGCTTCTACAGGAGAAGAGGGCCACGCATAATTTCCTTCTACAGACACTCACCTGTGGGAGGGAAATTTCTCTTTCAGAACAGAAATAATTAAGTTTTCCACAAAATGATCAGTCTCGGTCACAAGATCTGCTGCCGATGTCTTTGTGGACACTTGTTTTTCCTCCGTTAGAGCTTTCCTGATAATCTGAAAGAGAAGAGTGTAAGTCAGATTTGGTTGCCATTCATCCTGTGGACACTAAAACAATATAATTACTAACAAAATTATAGCTAGTCTTGAAAAGCAGTCACAGGTCTGCTTCTTCCAGAACCTATTCTAGCTTTTCTGAGTGAAAATCCCTCAGAGATAATGAGTACTCTTTGGGAACATGGCTTTTGGAATCATGCTGCAAGAATCTCTCTGGACAGTTCAGAAAGGGATTAAGAATGGAATGCATAAAAGGATGATGGCAGGAGATGTGATTTAGGAAATTACTGCAAACGTAACATAAGAAGGAACCTTGAGGCCCATAATTTTTCACAGAAAACCTTTTTTCCTTTTATTTTTAAATTTATTTACAGGGCTGATACCCCACTCCTCCCTTACCTAAAAAAACAAAAAGCAAACAAACAAACAAAAAAAACATGCAGTAAAGCAAACACCGCTGGTTTATTTTTGCCAACAAAGACACACAATGCTTAATCTTCCTTGTGTCTAAGAGTGTTTGAAATTTCACATGCTAACCTCCCACTTGTCCCAGAGGATTGCTGTGCATTTATCAAAAACAAAGCCTTAGGCTTCTCCTCAGATAGGGAACCAGCAACCTTACTCCAGATTCTCTCTCGGCAAAATCTTAATCTCCTTTTAAGGAGTTTTGCTGCTATAAGCTTGGAAGTACACCACATCAGCTGCAAATGCATATACGGGCACACAGTTGATAAAAGCTATTCCCCAGTGTTACCATCCCTTTTTTTTTTTCCTTACCTCTTCACTAAAAAAATAAATAGAGGGGCGGGATGATAATGCTCAACTTGAAAAAGGAGCTGCCTTATTTTGAACCTATAAACTATCTGAAATTAGGAAAGCCAAAGCAAAGCAAAGATTAAGAACCATTTATTTCTACAGAACTGCGTTAAATGAAAAACAACACCAAGACCACTATTCCACGTCCCTTCTAAAATATGTATTTTAATTGTTTAGTTAATTTTCCAAAATACAGATCAAGTATTTTAAAGCTACCTAAAGAGAAGAGTTTCAGGACCAAGCAAAACAGTTCTGCTGTATTATGCACGGGAAAGGAAACCAGGAACTCCCGAATTTCACTCTCAGCTCTTGGCTTTCATGGCCTAAAATACCGCACTGGAAGGGGTTTCAGGCTGTTCTGACACGTAATCCGCTTTGCTGGCTGTTGCCTTAGCACGGACGCGGTAGCTGGACTAATGTTCCTGCTTCCTGAGCCGCACAGCATGAGTTCCAACCATTCATCCACGCTGGTGAGGGCAGATCGGAACGTTTTGGTTTGAACTCTTGCTGCAGTTCATCACAGTACACCAAATTATTAACTCCACTTTGTCTTTTTAATTCCCTCAGCGCCCTGCATGGCTTTCCGAGCACTTCAGCCGCACTGCCGTAGCAGCAGCACTGTAAGAAAGCCCTCGGGCTGCTCTTCGGTCCAAAGCAACATCCAGAGTGCTGCAACCGCCTCAGCTGTGTTGTGTAACCTACCCTAAAGCCTGCTGCGCTCATGCCTTGTATTTGCATCGCTCCTTACTTTCACATTGCCTAGAAATGAGTAAATGCGTTGCTCGGAACCTCGTCTGCCTAACTTTGTGAAGAATCCCACCTCCCATTTCTTTCCTTAAACACTCCACTCAACAGAGAGGGCCGGAATTTCTCTTTAGCAGTTCTCGACTCCAGTTGAAATACCAGTGGGCTGAGGACGTTTTGCAGCCGTTCACATCACTGCATGCTGCCCTTCGGCAGGGGAGCACGGTCACACCTGGCCCCTGCTGCAAAAGGAACAGCAAACCGAAGTGCTCCCTTGGGTTTGCCTGTGGGTTTGGAAAGCTGGGTGGCACACACGTCAGGAAACATTAGCGAGGGGCTCGTGTTAGATGTTTAATCTCCTTGGACTGCTTGCACTCACCGCACGCTTCTGGGAGCTCCAAGACGGATTTCCTTGCGTGCAATGTTGTCCTGAAATACTTGCTCGCTGGTAAAACCAAACACCTAGATGAAAAGCTTAACTACTTGCACATAATTTAGGAAATTACAATGTTTTGCTGAAAAAAAACAAAAACAAAAAAAAACCTATGTTCCATAGAAAACAGCCAAAAAATATCTGCTGAAAGCAAACATGGGGAAGAAATACTGACTTTTTTAGAATATCATTGGAAATCCCCTTTTTTTTTTTTTTAAAGCGAGACTCTTCCAGGTCTTTCATGCCACATGAAATTCTTCTCTGTCCAACACCCCACCCATAGGAATTATGGGACTAAGTAACAGGATGGGCATGAGAAGCAGTGACTTGACAACCTGGGAACGGAAGATACTCCAACAACATCACTTTTGAAGAATATTCAAGCAATCGTTTATTTATCGGCCTTTGAAGTGTAGAAGAAACCATTCCAGAGCACAGATGCCTGTCTGTTGGAAATCAGATATATTTTACTCGTGAAACATGATGTAATGTAATCCCAAGGGTCATGTAAGCAGAAAGGGGAGACCAGGAAACAGTAACACTGGCTGACTTTTCCTGGAAACCCACGCCCTTCTTCAGGTTGGCCTCTAGGACAAGACTCTCACAGCCACCTTCTAACAACGACCAGCCTTCCAAGCCTTTCCCAGACCGGGGTTGGAGGGGAAGGCAGAGGCCTGAGGGATGGGAGGAGAGGCAGAAGAAAAAGGAGAACTTTTCCAGTGGAATCGGCTGGTATTTGTCACCAAAATAAAGCTCAATTTTAAAGTACATCTAGCCCCATCAACTCTATCTTATATTGCACTTAGTGTCCTTAGCTCTCGTTTCTTTTGGGAGTAGCAGGAAGTAGAACGACACCTCAATAAAAGCTGCTGTCCTACCTGCCCCTTTTGATCTGCAAGGACCTCTGACAGGTTTTGCAACACAACCCATTCATTATCGCTCCTGTCCAGCTCCCAGATCCCACTTAAACAGCATCCTCGGCTGCCTTAAATTTGGCCTGCCAAGGAATTGGCCACTTCCTACCAGTTGCAGAGGTAGTGGTGGCAAACTGCAAACTAACAAGATGCAAATATTGGCCTTCTGGAATGGTTATTTGTTCCACGAAAAGGTGCTCAGCTGCAATCTTCCAGACCATTAAGGCAGCTATGGCTATCCTGNGCAGAAAGGGGAGACCAGGAAACAGTAACACTGGCTGACTTTTCCTGGAAACCCACGCCCTTCTTCAGGTTGGCCTCTAGGACAAGACTCTCACAGCCACCTTCTAACAACGACCAGCCTTCCAAGCCTTTCCCAGACCGGGGTTGGAGGGGAAGGCAGAGGCCTGAGGGATGGGAGGAGAGGCAGAAGAAAAAGGAGAACTTTTCCAGTGGAATCGGCTGGTATTTGTCACCAAAATAAAGCTCAATTTTAAAGTACATCTAGCCCCATCAACTCTATCTTATATTGCACTTAGTGTCCTTAGCTCTCGTTTCTTTTGGGAGTAGCAGGAAGTAGAACGACACCTCAATAAAAGCTGCTGTCCTACCTGCCCCTTTTGATCTGCAAGGACCTCTGACAGGTTTTGCAACACAACCCATTCATTATCGCTCCTGTCCAGCTCCCAGATCCCACTTAAACAGCATCCTCGGCTGCCTTAAATTTGGCCTGCCAAGGAATCGGCCACTTCCTACCAGTTGCAGAGGTAGTGGTGGCAAACTGCAAACTAACAAGATGCAAATATCGGCCTTCTGGAATGGTTATTTGTTCCACAAAAAGGTGCTCAGCTGCAATCTTCCAGACCATTAAGGCAGCTATGGCTATCCTGAGAACTGGATATTCTGAGAAATGAGGTGTGGAGGCTTGAGTAAGCCATGAGAGGCTCTCTTGTGCAACGGCTGGCAGAACGAGCAGGAACTCCCGCTCGGAAATTCTGTGAGAGCATGACCTGTCATCCCGATTTGGATTATCCATTTATTCCTTGTATTACTAAAACAAGTCTTCTCTCCTCTGGCATTCTGCTAATCTTTGTCTGCGCGCATGTGTGCTCTGTGCGGGGGGAAATGGGTTTAATGACACACTCTGAGGAAGCCTTACAAGTCCTGGCTTCAACACAAAAAGGGGGCTCCTAAAATCACGGCGTGCAGGTATAAAATGCTTTTCACGGAGCGGCAGAATGGAAGCAGGAAGGAGATGCACGACGCTGAGGTTTGTGCTGTCCCCAGCTTCTCATCCGAGCAATCCGCTGATCCCGCTTCTGGGCTGTGTTAGCGCCGGTGGAAGTCGTGCTGTCGCACACAACGGGGCCAGGACATCTCCCGAGATGACTGCCCTCCTGCTGCGTCGAAACTCGGCGCTTACAGGGGCTGCTGCGCGCCTGTGTTCAGCCTCTGCCATTTATCCCTAGCCGGGGAATTTCAGTCCCTCCGAAGGCACCAGTACAACAAGAAGATGAAATCTCTCCATTTTTTCCTCCGCACGAGCTGCTCAAACCCAAATGGTGGCATTGCAGTGCGCAAATACACAACAGCCGGGGCAAGCACACCGCGGCACAAAATCTCAGCCGCACGTAAATTCGACCTCTGCATCACACCGCGCCCCAAAACACTACAGCAGCACGATAAGCGCTTGGGCTGTGACTGAAAAAGTTACTAGACCGGCAAATCCGTGTCTTTCATGTTTTAAATACAAGAGCACTCGGAGCCGCACACCGGCTTTCCCGGGGTCTGCCACCCGCGGCCACCAGGGTCCTCTTCCCGCACGGCCGCGGGGCCGAGCGAGGAGCTCTGACAACCGA
>VXAV01008266.1:0-67045 GCA_013399715.1 Alectura lathami
TTTTTTTTTTTTCTCTTTGCTCAATTCTGGCGCCTGTCAGTTACAATTTAGTAGTTACAGGTAATGCAGTAAAGAAAATACTGTTGTCTTTGTGGGATCGGTGTTTACGGGATGATACATGGACTACCTGAACTCATGTGTGCTTCTGGTCTGTAACACAGAACAATTTTTTTGACAGCCTCTCGAAAGGCATATAAAATCCACACAGGCATACTGCCTCCCTTCCACTTTAATCTTGAGTTTATAAGTTCGTAGTTAGTTATCGGTTAATAAATGTGTCACTCGGTGGTTAATATGTGATGTAGAAGTTTCCTGTGGAGCTCCTCATTCAGGGGTACTAAGGCCAGAAGCAGACCATGGTGATGCTGGTGGTCTGCTCTGACCTCTGTACAGCAGAAGCTGCTGACCTTGTAGCAGATCCCTGCCTACCTGTTGGGCTGCAGAAGGGCACCCCACCCTGGCTTACACTTCAGCTGAAAGAGCATTTTCCTTGGATAAGCTGGTGCAGTAATTAATTTCCTTCATGCTTAAAAAGGTCCCCTTTTTTGTAACTGGAATATGAAATTGTCTAACTGCGGCTCTCAGCCTTGGAGACGTACATTTTTACCTGCTAGCTTTAAAAGACCTCTGCTAAGAGAAATCCTCTCTGTATATTTCCCCAAGTGATCGAGTCTCCTATTCACCACCTCTCCCCTGAAACAAAAAGGAAGGTTTTTTTGGTTTGTTACTGTAAGGCAACTTTTTCAGAGCTCAGATTGTTTTTCTGGGTTTTTGTTAACCACTGTCATTATCAGTGCTACTTTCACAATGAGGAACAAGGACTGTAGGCAGTGTTATAACAGTGCAGTTAAATATTTCATAGAGAGGCAATTCCACTGCCCTGTTTCTGTATGAGGTAGAAGGGTTGCTGGTTTCCAAAACACAGCCTGGCAGTCTGATTTATTCAAGGCAACAGCCATTTAGCCAGCACAGAAACCATAGATACATGGTTTCAAGCTGCTGGAAGGTCTCTTTAAAGCTATCTCTGGTGCCACACAGCCCAGTTATTTCTTTGTGTGACTCAGCATTGCTGTTTTATCTGACCTGCTTTGTTGGCAGCCTACCATCGCATAGATTGCTGTTAATTACACTGGTGTTTTAATTATTTACATAGAGAGCAACAGTGGAAATGCCACAGCTCACTGCAGCAGTTTCGTTCTGGTCTTATTAATCTGTCATCTGCTGGCACTCAGCTGTTTCAAATCCTTCGCATTTTTCTTGAAGTTGGGTGCACACATCTGGACATTGTTCATGAGCTGAGCCCATGCCACAGCTGAAGTGTGAGTTCAGAATTTTGCAAACTCTACGTTTTTGTTTGTTTGTTTGTTTGTTTGTTTGTTTTAAAGCAACATTATTAAACCACATTCTCTTTATGTGTCTTTACAATTTCTGGATCCTGTGCAGAGGCCAATTGTCTCCCATCCTCTGTTGCCGCTATTAAGTCCTCAGATTTGTATAAGCCTAGCTCTGTAGTTGTCCATCAACCTATTTTTTCAGTATGTATCCCCAATTTGTAAAGCACATTTTGAATTCTCTTATTCTCTCAGCACCGCCTTGCTGTCCCTCTCACCTCGGCAGCACCTGCAGAGGCAGTAGGAATCACTATCAATCTGTTAGCCCTAAATTAATGAAAACAGCAAGTGCAACTGGATGCAGGATGTAAAGCTCTGCAGAGCCATGCATGAGACTTCTTGCCTGTTTTACACTACTAACAATTCTGAGCATGATTTTCCAGCATATTTTGTACTTTCCAAGTATTAGATTCATCCAGACCATATTTCCTAAGCCTGAAAGACAGTGTCAAAAGACTTCCTAAATCACTGTATTATCTAGCATTTCATCCCTAGCCACAGCATCTGTTACTTTGTTACAGAAGAACATCAGAATGAGTTCAGACAGTTTCTTCTTCACAAACCCATGCTACCTGCTGCATGTCTCCTTGTTATTTTCTGCCGCTCTTATATAATGTCTGTATGAAAATATTTTTCCAAAAATAAGAGTTTATCTGGCTGCTATGCAATTCACTGTATTTTTCCCCCTTTCCTCCTCCAGCTTTCTCACACTGCATCTTCTGAAGATTCCTGTGCAATCATGCCTCCATCATTCCAAAGTAGCCCATCTCTCCAGAAGTTATTTTGAGAGTCTCTTCAAGTTTGCTGTCCTTGTTGGCCAAACTTTGAGTCAGTGCCCATCTTAAAAATTTTATCTCGCCCTTTTTTCCCATCACCCCTTTTGGTGATCTTCCATTTCCTACCATCATCTATGTTGAAAACTGGCTGGTTTTAGGGTTGGACTTCCACTGTGTGGTTCCTGCGACAGGAACAGTTTTCCCCTTTTCTTTGACTTTTCAGAACCTTCCAGCGCTACCATTCAACTTCAGTTCCTCTTCCCCTCTGCTGTAGGCTGAGTGAATACTTCCCTTCAGACCATTTGCATGGTCTTTATACTACTGTTTCCTCTAACTTAGACCACATACTATTTGCCCTATTGCAGTATTTAATTCCCTAAAAGGTTTTAGGTGGAGTGGTTTGTGTGTATGACACACTGAAGCACAGCTATGTTGCATAGTCTTGGTGTGTGTTTATCTTCTGCTTTCTCCTTTTACTTACTCTTTTGGGGAAGAGCTTTTTTTTCCACTGTGATTTCCAGAGTCATTAATGCATAAAGATAGCGCTTTGGGGGTGGCAGAGGTGCAGGACCTGCTGAATCACTTGTGACCTAATGTACCCTTCCTGAACACCACAGCCCTACAGAGCAGGGCTTGGGGCTCTGTTGGTGATTGTTACTGGGGGCATTACCCCCAGTACTGGGCAAACAGGAGTTCTGTTTTATAGTAAAGTACCAATGTTTAGATACCAGTAAACTCCTTTAAATCAAAGCATGAAGAAGACATAGATACGTGCTAGGTGTTGATGTTTGCAGAGCATGGGTGTAAATATATTCAGAGTTCTGCAGTAGTTCCTGGTCAGATTTATTCCAGAAAGGTCCGTTTGTTTGTTTGTTTTCTAGCTTCTCATTAACCTGCACTATATATAGGCGTCACTGATGTACATTTTAAATACATAGGTACTGCAGCAAAATTCCACCATGATCGATATATATATTTTTCTGAACATGATACTGATGTACCTATAAATGTTCAGATGTTCCTTGGCTGCTACAGCATGACCCAGAACAGAAGTCAGCAGAAGACTTTGCATTGATACCTGTGGGTTTGTGTAGGTCCATGTAAACGCTTAACCTCAGACTACAGGCCAGTGGTGGAACTGTAGGAACCTGAAAATACGTATATTCCCTGATCTAAAGAAATGAGTGGAAATGCTGAAGGAAGATACCAAGAACTGGAGAGACACTTGCTACCCGGCAAGGAGTGGCTAGCAAGCACTTCACTGCTATCTTTAGGCTCCAGGGACAGCATACATGCTCTCTGGTGTCTGCAGTAGGTTGTGTAGAATTTTAGCTTTTGCCTCAAGGGAACCTTTAGTTTGTTAATCATGGATGTGCTTGCTGGGGAGTGGTCTCAGGTAGATGCATGGTTTCTCTCTGCAGCACACTGCTATTTAGAATGCGTGCATTTTGTAAATAAAAGTGGGTTCTTCTGTGCCTAAGTCTTCTCAGTCTGCATCTGCCTATAAAAACATCAAAAACCCCACAACCCTGTCAGATTGTAACAACTTCAGGATGTCTGAGTCTGCAGCGCTGTGACTGTCGCTGCCTTCAAATCTATGCAGTAGCCTGGCTTCAGCTGGCTTGTCAAGAGGGTGGCCTCTCACCAGCTGTGCCAGGAGGTCTGCACCACCTGTAATTACACAGGGAAAACTGCTGGAGTTAACGCTGCGTCTGAACGCGGCACTAACATCTGCCTGTCTCGTGGTGAGACAGCTACCATAAATATGCTGTGCAACAGGCTGTCAAGTATCCTGGCTTCTGGAGCAACTTGCTAAGAAGAAATTTTCAGCCCCGATTATTAATCAGGCTGTGAGTGATCTGAAGCCCTAGGATCCGTCACGCATCGATCAGCATCCGTCCTGCTCTCCCCGTGAGCACCAGCTTCCGGCTCTGTCTCGACGGTGATGAGGAGCAATCAGCCCTGCTGCTGAGTGGGCTGGGGGGAGAATGACAGTCGTATCCTGATGAAACAGTAAGGTTACAAGCTGGTCTGCATCTTGGCTCCCGCTTCTGCAGGAAGCTGAAACTGGGCCGTTTGTGGCTGGGAGTGCAGGGAGCCCCCAGAGCAGTTTGCGGTTGTCTCCGCTTCACGCCTTCAGTGCGGTCACATGGAAGGGGTTCAGAAAACATATAACTTTCAGCTGTCTGACACTTCCCAATCTCTTCTGTTTCTCGCCTACGGCGCTATCAATCATTTTGTTCTTTTCGGCTAAGCGGTTTTAAATCTCCCGTGAAAAATTTGTGTCAGTCCAGTATGAGGACAAGTGACTGCTCTGCAACGCTAATTCAGTCTTGCTTAAGACATGAAAATAAACTGGTAAAATATCAATTCGAAGTTTCTTGGCCTTGAAATGATTTAAAATCCCTTTAAAAGAAAGACCGAGGCTGAAACTTTGTCTCCAAGGCATCGTTTTTAACTTAACAGTAAGCGCTGATGGTCTTTTCTTTAAATGGCCTCTTGCCTGCAAAGAAAGTGCTTCTTTGGGACTGTTTGTGTTTAGCACTGGCGTTTATTTAATTTCATGTGACAGACCCCGGGGCGGGGTCTGACCGGCGGAAGGGCTCTCTGGCTCGGCAGGGCAGCGGTGCTCCGCACAGCCGTCCTTTTCTGCAGGATGTGCACGCGCTGCGTGCCCGCGTTATTGAATGTTTATCATTTAATTATTTCTCCTGAATGAAATCTGCTCTGAGATATTGACAGTGTTCACGGAGATTGGTCCCAGCTGATGGCACACAGCTGGTGGGGTTCTGCGCTCCGCAGTGGATCCGCAGGGTTCACCAGGGCCAGTGCCACCCAATTAAGATTTAAATGTTGGAAAGCCTTTAATACCTGTTGTGATTGATATTCTGTAATTGGGGGGTTTCTTACCAGATTTCAAGTTAAGCTTCATAGATTTTTTTTTAATTTTTTTTTTTCTCCTGAGGCTTTGATCTTGAGGCACTCTGAGGAATTCCAGAGGACTGCTGGGTGAAGCTGAATGAACTCTGCCTCATTCTTCACCATAGTCATGCTTTTCATTCACTCACAAATAAGTGCCTGATTTCTACTTGAGGGACTTTTTTTTCTGAAAGATGGGGAAATCCAGGAATTGAATGCAACATTACATTGTAGCAATTTCATTTTAGGCAGATATTCTGCTTTTTTTTTTTTTTTTCTCAGTATTATCATACAGCAGCTCGACTAATGAATATATAATTTTCTTTTCTTTCTGCTTGTCATGCCCTGCTAACATGGACATCTACCAAGGCTCAGGTTGGTGTTGCAATCTGTCTTCATCTTATCTGATTGTTCTCATTTAGTGAAAAGGGGCTTCGATGTTGTTCTGCATCAATCAGCTTTTTTCCCTTCCTCTCTTTAAAACTGGATCCAACATTATTACTACATTACAGATTCATCCAGAGAGGTGCCACATTCATTTGTTACCCCTGAAACTATCCTTCAGCTTCAGCAGAATGTGCTGTTTCAAAAACATGGGACATTGATTTATTTATATCTACTTAAATTTGCTATGCTTGCCTTGCTTTGTGACAGGGAGACAGCAGAAGCTGCAATACTTACAGCTTTTGGAATCAGCAAAAAATGCAGCACCACTCTTACTAATGAGTTTCTGCCTTGGTTTAGACCACTGTGTTTGACAACGTAGTAAAATGTCAATTGTTAATATCTTGTCTAGATTCAGTATTTTCTTGATATTGAAGCAATATAATTAAAATAAAAAGCAAAGCCACGGGAGCTGGCCCTTCGTAGTGTTACTAGCGTCTGCCCCATTCGCATGTTAATGTCTCCATTTTTTGGTTTAATTCTGAGAGTAAGTTGTCTTGCCCGAGTGTTTCAGGTAGCAATACCCAGTGTTTGTGAGATACCTGCAAGGTTATACTCCATGCTGTGCTCTGCGCCTTGAAGTCAGAGGACTGCAGGGCCAGTAAAACCTTGAGTGCTCCTTGTTTATCCATCCGCCCACCCTCTGCCTAATTACTCACACAACACATGCCAACACCCTTGCGTCCAGACCTGCTAGCATTGTACAAGGAGGGGTTCAGACGGCGTCATAGGGGTCTGGGTGCAGCCTGGGTCTGGGAGCTGCTCCTCACCAGGGCTGGCAGCACTTGTGAGCCTCCGAACTTGTGCTGCTGGCGCTAACTGGGGGGGTGGCATTTATTGAAATGGACAGCAGCCTGCAGAAGTTTCTCTCCCCTATTTCCTCCCATTTAATTACACCAACTTCTTGCTTTAATCTCCAGGAAGGAGCGCTCATGCTTCACCATATTACAACTGTGTGTTTTTAGTGCCTGCATGAAACAGTGTAAAAACACTTAGTAATAGTAAATATGAATTAATAAACCCTGCTGAGCAACTTGTTAGTTCTGTAAGTATTAGCTGTAATGACTGTGGTTCAGCAGAGCTTACTTCAATTAACTTTTTAAACAAGACATTTTCCATTCGTTGCACTTAGGAATTTGAAATACAGTGGTGTCTGTCTTTGCATATTTAATCATCAATTAGAAGAAAATAAGAGATTTACTAGGAGGCCAGTGTTTCTAAGGAAGTCTAAGGAAAGACTAGATGTAGCAGAGGCATCTAAAGGCCATGGTGAGGGAATGTGGAACATCCAGATATCTTTATAGCAAACATGTTCTGCTGCTTTCTGAATTTCTCCTCTTTTCTTTTGCCTCATTTTACAGCCAGAGTGTTGCACTGCTTCTATTTCTGATGGTCCCATCCTGAAATGTCTTTATCTGAAATGTTCAGCATCTGATTTCAATCTGTTGACCAGTTAGTGCAAGAAATAGGGCATTTCCAGCGACAGTCCCCTGCTCCCCGAGGGCTTCCTCTCCAGCCTCTAATAAATCATTTAATTCTTCATCCTGAGTTTTCTCATGTGTAAATTAGGATTAAAGTTGAGCTGTTTTGAGGGTTGAGTTATAAATAGATAATCAAGAGCTGGGGAAACGTCAGAGGATTCATAATTATTTTTACCCTTCCTACTCACTGAAAACCTATCATGTTTGGCAGTGGTTTTGAAGGCTGTCACCATGGCCGGTCATTTTAAGCAGTGTTGAAGCATCTGTTTCGGTAGGATCTTCCAACCTGCATGCAAGGCAGAGCCTGGGAATGGATACTTCTTTGTGTTATGAGTAGTTATTGCCCTGACATGCAATTCTTATTTTTTTTCTTAGACATCAGAATAAAATCAATCCCATCTTTCTGTCAGCTACAAAGTTTTAGCCAGTTGTAGGTTTTCTATAACCTTGGTTCAACACCAGTGTATGCTTTTCATAACCTTATGGAGGTTCTAATTGATTTCCATTTTTTCTTACCACAGAGGAGGTCAAAAATACTAACCCCTTTGGTTTGTGTATGAATGAAGGCTAAAAGTGCTGAATTTGTTTCACAGAGATTTTTGCACTTATATAGTCTGCTGCAGGCATACTATTGCAGGAATTCCAATATTTTCAGGAGTTTAAACATATGCTTCTCTTTTCAAACTTTTGTGGCGTAAGCCGTTCTTCAATAATGTCTTTTAATTTTGGTGGCTCTTTGCAGAATCCAAACACCTAAAGACAAGCATTCATCACTGAAGCAGCTGCTTTGCAAAATCCAAATTGCTTAAACATGAATTGTTAAATCAGTTTTAATACTGATGAGCAGTTAGCATATTTCTAATGATTGTAATCAATATATAAACTAGCATGAAGTAAAATCAATTTTATTTTAAAGAGAACTATTTAATGAGGTCATTTCTGTGATGTAGTGTTTGTTAACATGCAGGCACTTGTCCTTCCGACATACAGTTAATTTAGTGAAGCTTTTAAATGTATGCTTACGTCTGCCAAATCAGACATGCACTTAAGTAATTAACAAAATACTCCATTTTGAATTCAGTTTTAAAGAATTAAGTAAAATAAACTAATTATTAGAAAATACCTGTTTTGGATTAAATGGAACATGAAGGCAGTGTTAGGCAAAATAAAAATTATTCAAGTAATGTATGGTTAGAATGGCGCCTACCCTACCAAAAAAGGCATTTTGGTGAACAAGATGGACGCAGCGTAGAAGTCAAACTTGCAGGTAACTGCAAGAGATGGACACCTCTGTGGCTGTGTTCCCCACTGTGCTCTGGATCCCTTTGTGTCAGGCTGCTTGCAGGAGAACCTTTGGCTGCAGTCCAGGTCTTGTGAAGTCACGGCCCTAAGCTGTAAATGGAGGAGAGAGCCATTTGTGTGTAGTGACATCTCAGTGCTGCTGCCCCTTGAAGTTTGAATACATGGGAAATTTAGAAATGGCTGTGCAAAAAGTATTAAAAGTGAGCATTTGAGTTTCATTACCAAGAAATGTCTCTGCAAACTAAAAAAAAAAATCATCTCTCTTTTCTACATGAGAGTTTTTGTAGCCCATGCAGGGCTTCAGTGTTATTTGTGGTGGTCTCCATAGCTCAAAAGTAGGTTGTTATTTCTTTGGTTCAGGCTGTTTCAGTGTATTAGGTCTAATGTAACCTTGGTGTAAGGGCAGTGATATGAAATGGACTTATGTTAGCAATGAATTTAGCCTGTTTTTATTAGAAATGAATAGCGCAGAGGTTGTCCTCAGGGTCTCAGGCAACTGCTACAGTGATCGGTTTGGTTGTTCTAATATAATAAGCAGATATTGACTTTAGTTGAGGTGAACACTAAGATTTACTGTCTTGAAAACTAAAATATTGACTGAGGGAAAACCAGAGTCAATATTTACCTTGAGGGACAATAAATCTTGATGTTCACTGAAATATGAAGTTGCTGTGATTTTCAGAAGTGTTGAACCTTGTTCTAGTTTAAGCTGCAGGTGCTCATCAGGAAAGCTACCTGAATATAGCCTCGAATTTATTCTAATGAATCACTTCAGTTTGGCAAGTGCACTTGTTGACCTTCCAAAGGACACATAGAAACATTATTCCTGACCTACATTTAAATAAATAAGTTACAGAATGCTGTTTAAGCCACATAAAAGCTCTCTGATGGTTAGATATTTGGACGTTTCATTAAAATGTATCAGCTATTAAAAAAAGAAAATGAATAGATTAGCAGTAGATATATGCAAATGCTAATTTATGTCAATTGTGTAAGTATCCATCAACCTCAATATACTTCAGGGAGGACTTAGGGTTTGCATGGGAGTGAATGGGAACTGTTTATTTTTTCAGACCAAACCTGTAGCAGTTTGCCTCTTAAAAAGTAGTTTTTGTCTTTCTTATCCTTAATTTGCTTAGGACTGTGCCTATCAACTAGATTTTATTATTGTAATGTTCATATATCTCAGATTAGTTGTGGTTACTGAGAGTGACACAGAGGTCGTGTGAACGTCAGGGGCACAACTCCCATTGACTTCAGTCAGGTGTATTTCCACCCCTTGGTTCCTTGAGCCCCCAAACCAGCATGTGAATACAAATAAAAATTGAGGAAGGCACTCAGTTTCCCAGATTGCTGCAAGTACTTTGACTGTCTTTATTTCTTGAGAAGATAAAGGAGGAGGGGCGGGGGCTGCCAGGGATGGAGCTGACCTGGCCTACTGGGCCCCACACAGGCCAGCTGCCTGCCCTGGCAGCAGTGCCAAATTGCAGGCCCCTCTGCCCATCCCTTGATCTTGTTCTAGCTTCTGTCCTTCGGGAAGTGGATTGTGGTCATACAGCTCTGTGCCTTTGTTGGATGGCTCGCTCTGAAGGTTTCTGTAAACGCGCAGCATGGTGGGTTTGCGTAAACTTGGCAAGGGTGAGCGTTAAGTGGATTGTTTTCACAGAACCGTTGTGTTTGTGCTTGGGAAGAGGAGTGGCGTAGTCGGACTTTGTATCTAAAGGGGAGGCAGCAGATTACAAACACGGTGAGGACCAGGCGCTGTGTCTGGACAGCAGCCTGGGCGCGCTGTTGTGTGCACGCAGCCAGGGCTGTGCGGGAGCAGGTCCCAGCCCGCTCCCAGCTCAGGCGTGCGGGCTTCCTGGGCTGGGTGCGGGGCGAGCTGGAGCTGCAGGGCTTCAACTCAAAGCAGCGCTTTGAGGTACTGCTGTGCTACGTTTGGCAGTACGATTTGGGTGCTGCTGAAATCGTGTGGCTGGTGCGGTGTGCCACTGCCCGCGTGTGCCCTGTTCAGCTTGTGCAAAGCGACGGTTGTCTCAGGGGAGGCAGGCTGATGAGGTTTCACGTGCGGTCATACAGGCCTGACACGACTAGGCAGCAGAATACAAATGCTGTATCAACAGCTTTATTATTGCAGCCCCTCACTGCTTTCAAAGAGATCGTTTGAAGTATCACTTCACATCACTTGTTTTTGTGTTACTGTGTGTGGGGTCTTTGTTTTGTCCTCATGTTTCCTCAGATGGGTTTTAGTTCATGTGGCATCCCATCCTTGCCTGAACCCTGCTGGTTCTCTTAGGCGGAAATGTATCACACATGGTAAATACTGCAGGTTTCGACCACCAAAATGCAGCTGTGGTAAATTCCTGGTGTCAGTGCTCTACTGCTCTGCATGTTTAACAGATTTAATGCCAAATGATGAGAGAGCACAGGAGCAGGCGCTGCGCGCTCCTCACTGCGGGCTGGGTGCTGAGGTGCTTGTGTGTTTGCATCGCAGCGTTACGTGGTTCACCTCCGAGCCTGAGGAGGGAGCATTAATTAGTGTATGGAAAATAAGTTTAAATCCCTAATGGTCTCTGTTTCTTTTGGCTGTTTCTTAGTGTATCTCTGACTCCGAGCTCCCCTGTGGCAGCAGAACAAGTTAGCTCTGGGGAAGCGCACTGCCTAGCTCAGCTCCCATGGCACTGCGCACGCCAGCCTGTCACCGCATGTGGGCTGGCATGAGTGGTGTGGGACAGGGGACACTGCGGGACAGGGAGTGCAAGGCAGAGGTGAGGAAGGGAGAAATCACAGGCTGAGCCTTGTAGGCAACACTTGGGCTGCCCCAGGCTCCCCTGCCTGCAGCCCTAGCTCATTTTTCTCACTGATAGGAGTTGCTCAGGTTTTACCTCCCTTAGCATTGCCCAGGGGGATGTCTCCACCCAGGGCTGCAGTTGCTCTGGGTCTGCATCTAGCTCTTGATGTGTTCAGAGCTTTGTTTTCTCCTGGCTTTTCCTCCCTTGCAGCAAGTGAAAACTCCGATCATGCCTAAAGCACACGTTTCCCACTGACATCTCCTGTGGAAGGCAGTCAGACAGTGAAGGCAGAGTGTGGTTGTTTACTCCCCCCACCATAGAACAGATGCTAAAGAATACCCTGAGTCTCTGCATCCATCTGCTGGGAGCGCGCCGGCCTCACAGCGCACGCTGCCATGCCCCCAGTGTCTGTGGGCTCGGCTGGTAGCACAGGTCTTTCCTCTCTTTGCTCCTGTGTGCATCAGTTAATGCCTACGAGCATGGTTGCACAGCTAATTAGCGGCACTTGTGGTGCCACTTGAAACTCAGCTGCTATATACACTTCGTATAATATAAGGATACCTATATATCACGTAGTTAGGCCAAATACCATTGCCTCGATGTGAAGAAATCGTTAGCCCATGCTGATTGATGTGCACCGTAATCTAGTCTGCTGTTTCCCTCTTTCTTTTTTTGCTTCATGCATTTTGCACTTCTCAGGTTATCTTGCTTTCTCCTTTCTGCTAAACCTTTGTACAAAGTTCAGACTGCCAAAGACAGACCCACAGTTAAAATTAGTTTCTGACGTTTTCCATTCCTGAGGGACTCTCTTTATCAAGTTATGTAATTAACTTGATTGGTCACTGGTTCTGTTTTCAAGCTGATTTCTTGCTCTTAACATCCTTCACCTCCAAAATATTGCAAATAAGGTGTCTTTATTGCTATAACGACAATCTATAGTCATAATTTGCTATTTTAAAATGAGGGTATGAATTAAATGAGTGGCTGAAATTCTTTATTTGAGGGGTGGGGTGGGTGGATCTACAGTTATTTTAATAGGGAGACCTGAACTTCTCACAGCAGCAAGGCCAGGGGAATTTTGTTATGTTGAAGAAGCAGTCTTGAGTGTGCTGTGTTTTTTTAGAGCAGCAAGAGAGAACATTGTATCTTCAGATCAGCTTCTGCAGGCAAACTGTATTCAAAATAAAAAACTTTTATTCATTACATAACAGAACTGTGGAAACATTTGTTTAAACCTAAAAATCTGCTGAAGTACTGTCTGTCAGTGTGCTACTTCCAACAGCTTGAGTGTCTGGCATCTCTTAGAAATGTTTATCAAGATTTTGCTGCTTTTTTTTCCCCTCTGTATTTGGCTGTGTATTTCATTCTACATAGATATGATCATTCAGGTAAATACAGTCACATTGAATTGGGATATATGTTAGAGATAAGTCACTTGCACGGGAAAAAACATGTATGTTTTTTGTGTATAAAGATGAAATTTGTAGGTTGCATGAAATTTCATTCTTTTACAGTAAATGACTTACCAGGATGTTAGAAGCAAAGGCAAATGAGTGCTGATTTTATACTGGTACCTTTTGCAACACGGAAAGAAGCAGTGCATGTGGTCCTGGTGAATGACATGATACATTATAGGGAGAGCAGTCTGAGCAAATGAAATTGTAGTGGAATTCCTGCTCTGGCTTTGGAGAATAACTGTTATTTATCCTGCATCCTGAGATGCTGCATGCATACTGCAGTTTATTATACACTTTGAAATCCCCTGGTAAGTCAGTAATGAATAAATGAACTTAAAGATATGACAACACTTACAGCATAAGAAGCATAAGCCAGGATGTTTTTCAGTGTACTCTTTTGTGCTTTTGGCTGAGGTGTTTCTGCAGAGATGCTAACCTGGACAGTTCAAGTGAATAGTTTTGATTCTTTTTCCTGGCAGGTGTATGAGGCAGTCCCATGCTACGCTGAGTGCAATCAGTATTCTTGGGTGGTCGAACCATGGTCTCCGTGCAAAATCAACAGTGAACAAAATTCCCTCCACTGTGGGGAAGGAATACAAACCAGGAAAGTCAGGTGCGTGAAGGCAAAAGCATAATTGCAAATTAAAAAGAGCTCAAACATACCTGCATAAAGCTGAAATAACTGTCTAAGTGACAGTGAGTATGTTGTTGAGTCCGAAGTATTTCTAGAGAAAAGAAACATGCATATCTGTGTAATGGTTAACAGGAGGAGCACTGAGACATGAAACCTTGTGTCATGATTGAGACTTCTTTCAGGAACACGGCATGGTGTTTAAATTAGAATTCTTTAACCTAAATGCAATATAGATACAACACCCCTCTGACCTACAAGGCCTCCGTATCCTCATTGCTAACGTATTCCCCAAGTAACGGCACTGCATTATCTGGAGTGGTGTTCATTATCAGTAAGTATTAATTCCCTCGGCACAGGCAAATGCTGATCCTCAAGTGAAAATTTCTGTTTTCTGTGTAGGTGTGTAAGCACTACGGAGGACCATGGAGGGGAGACTGTACCCAACACCCTGTGTAGTCAGGCTGAAATCCCAGATGAAATTCAGAAGTGCAGCTTGTACTGCCCCAATGAGTGTGCGGTGTCAGACTGGGGGCAGTGGAGCACGTGTCCGCAGGTAGGCTCGCCTGGCTGGGGTTCCAGCGGCAAGGTTCCTCTCGCATCTAGTTCTCTGTCCTTCAACCACTGCATGTGATGATTATTTTCTAACAACAAAGTAAATGATTTTCCATGGGAAATCAGGCCTAATGGATCCTACAGCCAACATTGTTGAATCTGGAGGTTTTTATATTTCCACGGAGACTGAACTATAGAAAATTAGTAAAACACGTAGGTATTACTGTGACAGTGCAACCCACCCTCCCATTTGGTCTACAGGTGGGAAACCACACAAGTACAGTGGGTGACGGGACCAGCATTGTATTGCAGTAAGGGCTGCTTGTGTCAGGAAATAGTCCCAGGGGAGTTCTCCGTAGGTGATGACAGTATTTCTGTCCAGTATCTCCTCCTTCTGAAACCCTAAAGGAAGATTTAAGGCAACAGCAACAGAAGAAGGACATTGCAGCAAGATGCCTGAACAATTTGTCATGTCACAAAATACGCAAAACTATGTGAATTATGCAGCCACTGCCAAATGCTCTCTACTTTTGTAACTGTCCAAGATGGAAAGAAGCTGCAAATTCTCTCTTGTGAAAACTCTCTGGCCTCGAGGCATGTGATTTGGAACCTATTGTTTTTCTCTGATCAGTGTTGAAATAGGTGCTAGGTTTGTTCTAAGGGGTTTTGTAATAGTCTTGGCTGATATATTTAAGTGACGAAAATATTCATTGCCGCTGTATTAACAGGGCCATTATCACAAGTCTGAGTGGTTATTGGACAGGTATTTGTACTAGTGCTGACACAGGTGATTTCCTTCCATAATATTTTGTGTAGCCTATCAATATACTCAGTAAGAAGATGTCAAATAAAATCTTGCGTTTCATTTCCTGTATTCGCCTCCTCCTGAGCAGAACAGCTTTGATGAAGTGTAACACTTGCAACCAATACAGATGCTTGAATGCCTTTCAAAGTCCCACCATGGCTGGGCTGTTTCTTTGCCATTAACTTGTTTCTAGAAATAGATTTTATCCGTTCAGTATGCAGTAAACGAATGCAGAGATCCTCAAGGCCATTGTGTATATTTCAGGTGCCTTAGTGGCTGTCAGTTGGTCACGAAGGACTGCTTTAAGCATCCTAGTATCCTTAAGACATCTGATTTTTTCCATGAAGACTCCTTTTCAGCGATAGTGAGGTCCCTGTAGCTCACAGAAGCACAAAGGAATGACCAGAACTTGTGGGCTGCGCTCCATCAGGCAGCATAGCTCTTGGCCCTTGCAGGCCCAAGTGCCACAGTCCCTGTGTCTCCTTTGTACATTGTTTTGCCATGGGAGATGTTAAATCATAAATGCGAGGGCACCTGCATGCCAATGCAATTAACTGAACAATATGCTTTCACAAGCTGTTCTGCAGTGCCTTGTTGTGAAACTGAGATGACTGTGAGCAGATAGAGCATGTGTTTAAATAGTCCTGTCCAGATACGAAGCAATAAACAGCTTGAAGTTTTATGGACAAATAAAACCCTCCCTTTGAAGAGTTTACAGCAGTGCTGTCCAACTTTTATGGCTACACAGGCTATTTGTGTTCCTTTGGTTTTAAAAGAGGGCCACACAGCACTGTCACTCTCAGGCTGCAGATGCTTAAAAACTCCAAGACAAGCGCTGGGTTTGATGCGCATGCAGAGTGGCACTGCTGTGACAATGGTGTATATTCATTGTGCGTGGGTACCAGTGTGTTGGGGCAGGGATTAAGGGCAACGTGGTGGCCAGGAGTGAGGCATTGCCAGCACCAGGGTGATTAAAGCAACCCTCAGCCTCCTGAGCTGCCACAGGGAAGGGTGACCTTTTCCCATGGAGTCCCAATACCAACATGGGTAAGCTGGCTTATGTAGAACCTCCAGCTCTTTAGAATTGCCCGTTAAATTTTTTGGAGGGAATTTTGCTCAATAGCTGATAAACTCCTGCATGATTTCTGGTTCATCCTGGGCTGGAAGTAAATGCCTGTCTTCAGAGAATGTATAAAACACTTTTTGTATATTCACTGAAAATACAGTTCCTAAGTAGGTCTCCTTTTTGGTCCCCAAGTAACAAAAACCTTTTGAAGGATCACATCAGACCAAAATGGAAAAGACAAACCATACATCCTTGTTGCTTTTTTTCAAGTACATTTACATGTCACTCCAAAATAGTTGGCATTCTTTTAGACATAGCACTCTTGTGAGGCAGCTGCAAAGAGCATTCTGGGAAATCCTCCTGTATCTCTGGCCATGTTGGCTTACAGGAGATAAAGAGGATTTATGAAACTTGACAAATTCTAGTTTGTAAGAAATGAGCAACTCCAATTTCAGCATCATCTTTGACTGAGTAGCTCTTTGATTCAAGATATTTACCTAAGATTTTGGTCATATGAGAATTCTTTTCCAGTCACTTTGGTGCTCTGCTCCAATTTTATAGTGTTGATAATAAATTCACCCTGATAGCAGAATAACTAACTCTTATCAGCTGAATATAAAAAGGCCTTTTAGACTATCCAGTTTACCCTTTGTCAATATGTCATTGTACTCTGGATACTTTCTAGGGTATTACTTTATATTACTAGTGTTTTATCTTGTAGCAGTAGTCCTCCCGTGTGGATTTCTGCTTTCAGGATAGTAAATGATCTTGAATCATGTTGGAATCAATGAGTCATAAAGGTGGTGACGGCTTTGTCAATAGGAAGTATTTTCTTCAATACTTCTTTCTACAAAACATGCAACTGTTATTGTATTCCTTTTACTTTTTTTTTGGTTCCTTTTACTTTTAAATATTAGTATTTCTAGGGCCTTTTTTTTGTAGTATATGATACTGCCAAAATTCTTTTAGGTATATTTTCCAATTGAATTGCAATTTTTGCAACTTGGTTATACTGCTATTTAACACTGTTGCGCAAACATAAATTTTAATATTTCCTCTGAATGCACTTTGCTGTGACCAGAAATGCAGCTGTCTGAAATGTAATACCTTGAGGTTACTTTTGAGGCTCTGTCTCTTTGCTGGATTCAAGAAACTCATAATTACTTATTTAAAGCTTCCCTATTACTCTCACATTCTCTATTGTAAGAAGGAATTCAAAATGGTTTTCTCTCTGACTGAAGACTATTTTTTGGCTCATAAAGTTTTCTTCTTTGTCGCTAAGTAACATCCATGTAACTTAAATATCAAGGCTTTAAAGCCATTTGAAATAACAGTTTGAAGCTTGCTAGTTAGAAAAGAAATCATGAGCAAATTAGATTGACTTGCAGTTTGCTTCAGAGATTTCGTATTTGTTCCAGCTACAATAGCATGTTCATTCAAACATCATCACTTGATTGCTCAAAGACCCTGCTAAACAATCTGGAAACTGAAATCCTATCATCTCTGTTAAATATTCAGTGATCGAATAACATGCCCTACCTGCAGTGTCTGGACTTGGTATTCATCTGACTTGGAAATGTAATTAATTGACTTCAATTGAATTCATCAAAGCATTCTTAAAATGAGTTAACATGCGAGTTGTGCTACAAGTCCCTGAAATAATTACCTCAATTTTTTTTTTGTTAGCTGTCTGCTGCCTTGTGGATAGCAGTCACAGCCCTGCTATCAGTTCGAAGTGGCCTTCTTGTTTGCCTCAGCTGTTGGCTTTTCTAGCAGCTAATTCTAAGAGGTCTGAAATTAGTTAATTAGAGGAGGTTATGTGTCAAGCGAGTGAGAGCAGCTGTCCCTATTTCGGTGTTCCTCGTGGATCAATAGCCATTTACAGTGCTCAGGACTTGTAACAACTGATTTGTTATTCTCCTGAATCTACGAGGTGTGTGTAATATTCAGATGGCTGCTCATACTGAAAGTGGCACCAGGCAATACAGCTGACTCACTGGTTTTACAGAGACTTTTGTTTTAGGTGTGAGTCTGAGTCCTTAACGGTTTGGAAATGCTTTCCCCCTGAGCCAACTGGAAAAGAAACTGAGGGCTTATTTGTAGACATCGTGACTCATTGCATGTGTTACCAAAGTCTTCATCACAACTGATACCTTTGCATGTAGGTTTGGCAGAGGACCTGTGTTATGGAGGTTGGACCCAGGGATGAAGCTTGAATAGAGTTGAGTTTCTAGAGCAAGGGATAATTCAGTCAAGGCAGGGGTAAGAATTAAGCTGGTCTGAGGCTTTCCTAGAAGAACATATGCTGCTCCTTACGCATAGCTTTGACGATTTTTTTTGGATGGCTTCATCAAAAAGTTAGTGAATTATGTATTTTTTTTTTTTTTAGATTCCTTGGTTTGGTCACCTTTATTAACAAAATTTTTTAAAAAATAATGGTTATATACAGATGCAGGTAACTTTCAGAACTTAGACACATCTCAAAAAGAAAATCTACGTAAATGCATTTTCATTTCAATAGACTACTCGTGTTGTTGTAAATGGTTTGTTAAATTGTTCTGAAACATCTGCATGAACAATGTAATGGTTCATCGCAATGTTAAAAATAGTCCAACCTTGTTGCTGCCGACGC
The DNA here is from genome assembly GCA_013399715.1 of Alectura lathami. Classification (NCBI taxonomy): domain Eukaryota; kingdom Metazoa; phylum Chordata; class Aves; order Galliformes; family Megapodiidae; genus Alectura; species Alectura lathami. Next base: position 18,252 of record VXAV01008266.1, read on the forward strand.
ATTTACCTTAGTTTGAGGTTGCATGTTTCGTTATGAATAGCCTGTTAAATATAATGTGGCCAGCTATTTATAGTGCAGTGTGCATTATACAAGCTATTTGATAAATTAAACAGCTTGAAGGGCTTTCTATTGGGTTACAACCTTTGTGCTGAACAATTATGATGCATGTGAAAGCCTAGATCAATGGACAGCTTTTAAAATCCATCACAAAGAAGGTCTGATAGTGTATATTAATGTGTAAGATGTTAACAACCCTTACTCAGGAACTTAGCATTCATAACTTTGCGGTTTTATTTTATTTGATGTCATTTTCTTCCAGAAAAAAAAAAAAAACTTTCTGCTTTATCTGTTCTCTTATTATCTGGAGCAAAGGCTGGGTACATTCTTTGTGTATGTTTATATCCCTGACTTCTCATATTAGCTTAAAATAGTGCAAATGGTCATGGTAGAAAAATGTGACTGGCTAAAAGAAATACTGAAAATGCCAAGTTTTAATGCCAAGAATTACTCCACAGAATCAAGAAGATGGCTTTTATAATTCCTCAAGTGAATGGTCCTTTAGCAAAGACACCAATTCATTTCTCACTTAATGTGATATGTAACTCCCATTGCTTCAGAATTTTTTGTTTCTGTTGTCTTTTATATAATCAGGTCTACAGATCCTTGGCTCTAACCCAACTTTTTTCACACTTCATAGGAAAGAATGATGAAAATTGTGTGATTTAATACAGTAAAGCTGGCTGGGACAGTCTAGTTATGCATGTATAGAAACTTACTGTCAATATATGATGTCCTTATGCAGAAGGATATTAATTTGTGACCTGAGTTACATGCCCATTATTATTTCCATGCAGAAATTAATTCCATTCCCACCACTGATATCGAAGGCAGCACGTACCTGAATTACACACTCGGTTGCTTGCAGCCATCAAGGAAGAATCTGTACTAAATCCAATAACCAACACAGTCTGTAAAGCTTAAGTGCACCTTGAAGGTACATAAAGTTCTCCAGGCCTCTGAGCTTCCACTTTTATGCATCACAGCTACCTCAATTTCTTGTTTTCTATCCTATATTTATGGCCAGTCAGCATCCATATTCATCCTCCTTCTTTGATCGAGAAATCTATAATCTCTATATAGACTGGGTCGTATAGGAATTAGACAAAGGTTTTCTGCTTGCCAAGCAGATAGTAATCCCTCATGATCCCCAGACAGAAGCGTAACTGAGCTGTCTTTCTTGGTAGCCCCAACCCTCTGGCCGAGCAGAGCCCTGGTTTCCTGGGAAGATCAGCCATGGGTGCCAACTCTCTGGAGCTGTTCTCTTTGCAGTTTTCTGGAGGTGTCTCTAGAGCCAAGGCCCACCCCTTTACACTCAAGCTAGAGGCAGAATTTGAACCTGCCTTCTTTTCCCATTGCTTGTACCTGAGCAGGGTGCAGGAGCTGCTCGATCTGGACTCCAGCACAGGTCCGTGAGCTCTGTACATGCGTGGCACAGACTGCTTCTGCACCTGCCTGGGCTTCTGCATTGCGCTGTTCAGCCATCCCCTGGCTTTGACACCATCTAAATCTATCTTAATAAATCAGTTCAATCTAAATCTGTCACCTTGACTTTCAGTTTCTGGGTAAGAAGATTTCCTGTGATGCCCAATTTAAGCCCATTGTTACATGCCAAATTCTCCAGCTGTGGAAACTGGTTACAGGATTTATAACCACAGGCATAAAAATATAGCATGACGGTAAGGAGATGATTTCCAGTCAAAATTAAATTCTCACTACTGTGTACTTCTATTATGTGTACCTGCCTGTCTCTGAGCAGTGGTGTTGACTTCACCTTTTTCCTCTTTCCTTGTACTTCTGCTGTAGAAACAGTGTTGGGTGATGCTGAGCACAAACTGGTTACTTACAAGAGAAAATGTCCAACGTAATGTAAGAATAATCGTAAAAAGTTTAGTCTGCGATCAGTGAAAGTAGTATTTATTAGTGGAACAGTGGGAAGTTGAGCTTTTCATCCCCCAACACCCCCAGTCCTCCTCAGGACTGTCCATGTCACCGCCAAGTTAAATACTGACCCCTGAGGAATGCCTCTCGTCACTGGAATGGCACCTTTACTCTTTTATATGGGAAAGAATTTCTGAACGATCAAGTAGGCTCTCATTTTCCACCTTTGTGAGAATACTCAGAATCAAGCCCTTCTGTAGTCTTGCCCAGATCTTGATTAATTCTATGATAATTCCTTACTTAAATTACTCAAATAATTTTATTCTGGTTTGCTGCCTTTTCTGTAATATTACTGATAGTATTATTCCTGTTCTACTCCCAAAAATGGAATTTGCAGTTAGTGGTGATTGTTTTTTTCCTCTCCAATATGGATCCAGATTTAGGACTAGACATGTGCTGTTGTTAGTGATGACAGTGTGACATAGTATCTTCCTCCTGCTTCTCTTCTTTATTTCTTGTTAATACCCTCAGTATCGCCCCACTGGAAGTAATCCCTCTTCTTTAACTTTCACAGTTTACATCCCCTAACTACTTTGGGTCTCCTAAGCCATTTCTTATTCTTTGCCACGTAGTAAATATTTAATTTTTCCAGCCTGGGATTTTTGTGAGGCACTGCAGGAGTTGTGCACCCAAGCCTATTGAGATTCCATGGTGGCAGGATACTCAGCTCCCTCTTGCTCCTTTGAAAATTCCAGCTTTTATCTTTTTCTTTGCGAGTCATTCCCTCCTGCTGCTTATTCAGTTCCATATATACTTGGTTCAATTTTTTACATAGTTAACTTGAAAGAGTAAGGCCAGAAAATCAATTACAAAACTAAATTGACTTCTCAATTGACGTAAAGAGAAATTCAACAAATAATATTACAGGATATTAGTTACAGTTTGCAGACTTTGAATTTTAGCATGTTTCCCATGTCCTCAGCTTGATTAAATGAACACTTTTGCTACAGAGATTATTTATTATTCAGAACAGGTAAAAGTGGGTAGCTTATCATACCAACCCTGGCTCCTGAACAAGGTGGCTCATCAGTGCGGTGAGAATGCCAGCTTCAGAGCTGCAGTAAACACGTTTGTTTGGATCCTGGCAAAGACCAGATATACTTCAGCCTGTTGGGAGTCGGGGCTGTTGCACTGTTCCACCAAAAGGACATCTGAGAGGGAAAATTGTCTGGCTAGCCAGGACATCTGGGTGGCTGTGTGTGCACCATGCAGTGCTGAGCTGCATCAAGGCACTGTAATCGTGCACAACAGGATGCATGCTAGACAGGGGGAAAATACTATTTTATTAAAAGCAGTTACTTATCTACAAATGATGCATATTTTCTGTCTAAAGGTTCTTTTTTTTTTTTTTTTTTTTTTTTTTTTTNGTTTTGGAGCTGGCACAAAAACTTCTGTCACAGTGTTCATTGATTTTTTTTGCTTTGGTAACATAATGCAGAGGAACGTTAACGAGGAGTAGCTACTGAGATACTTGCTTTGATTTTTTTGTTTATTTTTAATTGGCAAATCATTTAAGTTATTAGTCTTCGTTGTGAGGATGAGCAGTCAGATTAGTTATGGAAAAGACCATAAACTATTGGTAAACACTTAGCAGAGGTTTAATTTTCTGGTAATTAAGAACAGTTATTTTAGATGAGCATAGATATTCAAATAAGATTACCATTAAAATGATTTGACAAGACGTGAGTCAGCAATGAGAAGATAATAAAATTTCCTTCATGTAATATAAGCATAAGGAAAATAGGCCCTGACAACAAAGTTTTCAGACTGGACCAGAACTTTTTAATATTTGTTCTGATATTTATTCTGTTCAGTTATGCTATCAGCTGAGCAACTAATCCAGTTTACAGCAGTCTGAGATCTAGATTTATGCTGCAATGCCACGACACTTCTCTTTAATATTCACAATACGGGAATTATCCTTACTTTCACCCATGCAGGGTTCAGTGTTTGCCAGCAACTAGTAGCATGATAATAAGCCTGTGGTTTTAAACTGTTAGCTATTTTTAGTATTAAAAATACTCTGTAGAAAAATAGTGTTTTAAATTCCCAAGCACTTATGAAAATGTATTTCTGCATCTATTGTTTTCTTGGTTTTCTTTGCTGTTCCTGAGCAATCTTTGGTCCTAATGAGAGACTGTTAGCAATTAAGTAGGTCATCTTGTTCAGTAAATGCCTCTGGATAATAGGGATTTATTTAATAGGGATTCATTTCCATTAGGCTTGCTGGGACCATTCTCACTTGCCTATGCCTGCTTTGCAGGACTGTGGGAAAGCTCTTCTGAGTCTCAGTGGGCCAGAGCCCTTGGAGCCGGCTTTCTGTCCCAGCCTTACAGCCAAAATGGCTACTACATATAGCCATAATCACCCTGGCTTCAGAATAAGCCTATTTATCCTTTTTTTATGAGCTCATTTAATGAGACAAAACAGCTGTCTGTAGCACAATTAGCCCTGCTCAGTGCCACAGGCATTTCATCTTCAGCACTGTGGTTCCATCCCCCTTAGCAGTCTGTTCCGAGCATGAGACGTGGGTGTGACAGCCAGGCTGGGGACGCGGCAGTGGCACAGTGCTCCCCACGTTAAGAAAACCAAGGGAAAAATTTAAGAAATGTGTGGGCAGAGCTGGGTGGCACCTCAATGTGGTATTCAAAGAGAAGAGCTTTCTTGTGTCCTGGAGGCTGGAGGAGGGGACTTGTGGGGGTGAGTAGGTGCTGTCCTTGCAGCAAAGAGGATGTTTCTTGTAAGCCCGGTCACTGTTGCTAAGTCTGCAACTGGAATGGAAAGCAAAAGTAGCTGGTAAAAACAAGTGTTTACAGTTTCTGTGATGCACAAGCAGAACTGAAAACGGGTCTTGGTTGGCTTATATTCATGTGAAAACGTGAGCGAGCAAAACCCTGGGTTACAGGCAGCCTGACATCAAACATATGGTGTCACAGGCTGTAAAAAGTCACCCCATCTTGTTGTCAGTGTGATTATCTCATGCCACAGTGTGGCCATGGTGTGCTTGTGACAGCCCCCACAGCCGGTGTCTGTGTCACTAGGGTCTCTTGTGCTGTCCATCACTTCTGCATACAGGTGTGTGATCCAAATATCATGCAGACCCGAACTCGACAAGTGCTAAGGTCTCCTGTCAACAGAAAGCCCTGCCCTGAAGATTCCCAAATGAAGCCATGCGTTCTTAACCAGAATTGCTTCCACTATCAATACAATCTAACAGGTAGGTGTAATCTTCCAATCTGTCCTTTGCAGGAAAGGTCACCAATTACAGTGCATGTTACACTGCTGTTCTGCTTTTCTAAGTGTCTTTGGATAAAAGACCCAGCGCCTCAGACTTTCTCCAGTTGTATTTTTAGTTGTGTTTGATTGTTGTGTTGGTTATAGCCTTGACATTACAAGCCTTACTTGTAGACACTGCTAATTTTGCTAATGTTAATTACATGCTTGCATTTCTACAGGTTAAATGAATAAATGCAGGATTTTGGTAGTTATCATTGCAAGTATACTGGAAATAAAGTCAAAAAGGATCTCTTCTTTTTGCTGGCTCATCGACAGAATTGTGTACAAAACTCCATTTACAAGAGAATGTAATGTCTGTGTGATTCCAGAGAAGGCAATATAGCTTATCTGGGTGGGCATAAGATGTTGAGAGCAAAATACATTGTTTAGGGCTTTAGTCAGAAGCAATTAGATCTGTGTCAAATGAACTAACAAAAAGAAAAAAAAAAAGAGTTCTTTTGTTTTGACTAGCTCAGATAATTGAGAAAGATGCTAAGAGGAGATCTAAGATGAACTTGCAGGCTGGTGGGAAGGGAGAACAGAGCTGCAGAAAATGTTATATCTGAATATAAAGTGAGCCTGTTTGGAAGAAAAGCCTGAGAAACACAGACAGCATGATGATGGAGCCTTTTTTTAATCACCGTATTTCAGAAATGAAGAACAGTTATCTGGTGATGTTTATCAAAGGTGGAAGACAAAGTAATTGGTTTTCCTCTCATACGCTTCCTATTTCATGTTGGTTTATGGAAATTTTAGTTGTTTGTATGGTTTCTGTTTATTTTAAGTGGTGTTTTATGGTTTGTTTTAGTTTACTTGTATTCTGGCCCTGACAATTTTGGACAAGCAATACAATATAAATTTTCTTCTCCTAGTAATACTGCTTTTAGTTCATGAGTATTAGAGCTCAGTTTGAAGTAAAGGGAAGCTTTGCTTCGACACAAGAAATGGCAGAAGTTATAGTTGCTTTTCACAAACTTCCACCACTACTTTAGCAAAGTGAAATTTTCCTGCAGACAATACAACCCTGTAAATGCACCAACTGGGTTTAACTGATACAGTTTATCAGCATTTACCAGTTTTCTGTGCACTCTGATGTCCTGGTTTTGTTAAGGATTATCTGAGTGCGAAGCAATGAGCCTCAGATCTGAGCCTTGCCCTTGTTTAAGAGCAACTTTCTTCTGTGTGCTTTCTTCTCGGGTTTGGTACGAGCTAACATGGTGAAGTGTGACTGAAAAATGAGTTATAGCAGAGCGCTGTGTCTTGTGCCTGCAGCCTGGAGCCCGTGCCAGCTCAGCGGGAACGCGACGTGCGGGCGAGGAGTTCGGAGGCGGCTCCTGAGCTGCGTGCGCAGTGATGGGGAGACGGTCAGTGCGCGGCACTGCGAGCAGGTGAAGAGAGAAGCCGCGCGCCGTGGAGAAACGGGCAAAGACTAATTTAATTCTCCTAATTTTCTGCCCCTCAGCAGCATGGTGTCGCCCTGGTTAAGGCTTACGTGTGCATTTTGTTGCTCGCCGACAGCGTCGCCTGGAGAAGCCAGAGGAGACGGGCAGCGAGTGCGTGGTGGAGTGCGTGGTGGACTGCCGGCTGTCGGTGTGGTCAGCGTGGTCGCAGTGCTCCCAGACGTGCGGTGCCGGCGGTGAGTACCCTCCTGTCCTCCCTGTCCTTCTCCATGCTGCAGAAATTTGGAATTTGCCGCTCTTGCAGCAGTCCTGCAGAGTGACTGAGCACCTGTGCGTGGTGCAGGGGTCGCTGATTCATAGAATCACAGGATCATAGAATGGCTTGGGTAGGAAGGGACCTTAAACACCATCCAACTCCCCACCGTGGGCAGGGTTGCCTCCCACCAGATCAGGCTGCCCAGGGCCCCATCCAGCCTGGCCGTGAGCACCTCCAGGGATGCGGCATCCACAGCTTCCGTGGGCAACCTGTTCCACCCTCTGAATAAAGAATTTCTTCCTAATATCTTACCTAAATTTCCTCTCTTTTAATTTAAAACCATTCCCGCTTGTGCTATCGCAGTCAGACTGTGTAAAAAGTCGTTCTCCCTCCTGTTTATAAGACCCATTTAGGTACTGGAAGGCTGCAATGAGGTCTCCCTGCAGTCTTCTCTTCTCCAAGCTGAACAACCCCAACTCCCTCAACCTTCCCTCACAGGAGAGGTGCTCCAGCCCTCTGATCATTTTGGTGGCCCTCCTCTGGAGCCGCTCCAACAGCTCCACATCCCCTCTGTCCTGGGGGCCCCAGGCCTGGACACAGCACTCCAGGTGAGGCCTTACAAGGGCAGAGTAGAGGGGGACGATCCCCTCCCTCTCCCTGCTGGCCACCCCTCTCTTGATGCAGCCCAGGATGCCATTGGCCTTCCTGACTGCAAGAGCGCACTGCCGGCTCATGGCCAGCTTTTCGTCCATCACAACGCCCAAGTCCTTCTCTGCAGGGCTGCTCTCAAGGAGTTCTTCTCCCAGTGTGTACACACACCTGGGATTGCCCCGACCCAAGTGCAACACCTTGCCCTTGGCCTTGTTGAATCTCAATAGATTCATACCAAACCCTCCAGAGACGGTTTTGGACGTGCTCAGGTTCCTGAGGTGTTGGTTTTGAAGATGGAACAGACTGTTTTCAAAGTACTCCAAAGTGAAAAATGCTGTTTAGGAAACAAGTAGGTAGATCCCTGAAGGATTATTTTGTTATTTCATTTAAACTCTTGGAATTCAGCCATAGGAAACATTAACCCTTGAGATACAGGCAATGTTCAGAGCTAGCAGAAAAGCTAAGGAGTTACAGGATTCTTGATAAGTAGATAAGTAACTAAATAAAAATCCTTTGTTTAAGTTATGTTTAGGAACATTATTGGATTATATTGGATTGAAGAAAAAAACAGAATATTGTTCATGGTTTGATATATGCCTCTGCCTCCATCTTGTATCCACAGCTCCCTTAGTATTTGTATGCTGCAGTAACATTAGCAAAGTTTTATGTCGTTTTATGCAGCCCATAGTACTTATCTATGTACAAAAAGTGAAATAATTAAGGCCTTTCTTTCTTCTATGGGATATAAAGAAAACTTCCAGTGTTGACATGAGGAAATGCATTGAAGATTTTATTCCAAATAAGCTCATGACGTTATTTCTCAGGCTTGTAATGTGCATCAGACATACATGTAGTGGTCTTTAAGATTCAGGAGCCATAATGTGTATTTAGACCAAATTCACTTAAGGTCAAAAGGAGAAGGGTTCTTAACCTCCATAAAGTGATCCCTTCAGATGGATTTCAGAAATCAGAACATGTTACAGAGGAAGCTTAATGTTTGAATTAGTGTTGTTCTTCCTTCGCTGAGTTTTTAGCCCTTTTGTAAAACAGTGCTCTCTTAACACAAATGAATAATTCATAGATTTTTAACAACACACTAGGAATACTTTTAATTCCAAACCTTATTTTTTCTTCAAAATCCATTTTAGAGTGTTAATGATCATGTTGCTGAATGGACTTAAAATTAATTTTGAGTGTTCAATCACTTACTAAAATAAATAGAGCTCTATGTGCAAAAGCGGGTTGTAACTTCTTTATGGCTTTTAGCATGATTAATGGAGCAGTTCATCCTGTGTAATGCCTGAAGGTCTTCTCATCCTAAGCACTCGCATTGCATAGTCTGCAAAGGAGTGTACTGCTACCCAAGTAGAAGTGTGCTTCCTGTACCTGATCCTGAAATGCTCATCCAAATCCTGGGGACTGGTTAAAGAGCTAATGTTTTGCAATGCATCTAGGGAGCAAATACTTTCTTTGTGTCCTAAGTCATAGCTGGCCTTCTACAGAGACCCGAGCCAGCTGAAGACATCTGTGCCCTGCAGCGGCAGACCTCAGCTCTTCCTGTGAGTGTCCTTGCTGTAGGTGTCAAACCACATTTGAGACAATTAAGCCACACAGACAAGCACAATCTTAGCTCAGTCTGGGTCATCTTCTGGTCCACAGACAACGTAAGTCCGTTGTACGGCAAGTAGAGAACTGGCTAGTGCAGATCAGGCGGTGGATGTGTACAGTTCATAAGCTGGAGGTAACTGTTTTGTGAACGTACAGAAGATAAGCATCTGTGGAACCTGCCTTAAAGCTTGATATCAAGCAGACGTGATAGAGGTACCTTAGCACCAGTCCTGTGGCCTCTGAGAGGTTCCAACAGTAGAAACTGAGACATCTTCCTTTCAGCTTTTTCATACTATTTAATAATGGTATCCACAGAGAAAACATTGTGTACTCAGCTACAGGTGGTACCTCAGAGATGAATATCGTGCAGGTTTCCTTCCCAAATGTTTCTAGACTGCAATACTTTCGAAATCACCAGGAGTTTCTCATTGGCATTTTTGAGAACAGGATTAAGCCTCAAATTAGACACAGGAAACCAGAGCACGACAATAAACAAGCTGTAGGAATAGGCTGTAGTAAACACTGATTCTGCTTCCCTTTGCCAAATAAATAATTGTCCGCTTTTTGATAAAGCCAAAATGTAGGACTTAAATGCACACTTCTCAGAAATAAATCACAGCAAATCAGCTGCATGTGCTGTTACTGGCTCTTCTCTTTTCCTCGTTCAGTCAGAATAATACTCTGCTTTTCTGGCTTTCTTGGAGAGCATGTGAAGGACCAGCTGAAGTACCATAAACGGCTTCAAAGGGAAACATAATTTAAATATCACTCAGATCAGAATTTAGTGTTGCTGGATTCATGCTTTCATGTGTTTTTTAACTCAAGCGACATGGCTAACATTTTTATTCCGTTCTTCTCTTAACTTGGTTTGCTGTGATGTATTTTAGTGGATTTTTTCGTGCTCAGTTTTTATTTTATGGAACAATGCATTTAAACATGATGCTGTGCTGCCGCGTGTGTGGCACTGACAGCTAATATGGTTCTGGTACACACAGCCAAAGACAAACATATGATTTTTATAAATGATGATGAGTGAAGTAGGTCTCTCTTTCCTGCCTGCGCTGAGCCTATGGAGATGTGTAACAGATTTTGCCTGTTGCAGCTGTGGTTCTGGGCAGCATCTGCTCTGGGTGCTGGCTAGGGCTCGAGGCTGGCCTGTTAGGTAGCGGCGTTCCTCCTACCAGCTGCTGTACTGTTATGGAAAGGTGTTCGGTACTGTGTTAATGCATGAAGTTCCCAAGGTCTGAAACAAACTTACTGGAAAGTCTTTGGATAAGGATAATCCCCAGCGAGTTGTATTTCCTTTGTTGAAGAAGATGAATGCATGAGGAAGTTGTATTTTTCTAAATAAAAGTTTTCCAATCCTGTATAATTTCTCTCAAGCTGTCCAACAGTTGTGTTAAATAGTATAAAACCAGCTAAACCCATGCCTTGTCACTTGTAAAAGTGACCTCGTCAGATAAATTGTGGGACTTACCTGAGTTACCCAGGGTTTTGCACACTGCCATGTAAATTTCCACAAGCAGTTACTTCTTATTTCCAATTTTCAGCACACGTTTTGTATCATTTTTGTATCATTTAATGCTGCAGAGCAGAGGAAACAGTCATGTGGCTCAATTTCATTGTGAAATTAAGGAAAAATTCATTAGGAAATTAAAGAACAACTAGGATTGTTTTGTCTATTCCACAGTTTGTGTTGGAAGCAAATGAATTTAGATGCAAAGAGATTCTATTCTCCATAGGCAGTAAAAAATAAGGTATTTAGAGAGTAAAGACAGGTGGAGTTTTTCTGCTGCTTGAGCGGCAATGGAGTACCTAGGTAATGTTTATGGAGTGAGGAAATAAACCACACAGCTTTGAGACCCGCTGCAGTGATTGTTCCCAAGAGACATTTCAGCAGAAGTTCTTAGACAAAATTTATTTCTTTCATGTTTTTTTCACAGTGTAGGAGGAAAGTGATGGAAAAAATGAGTCAAACACCAGCTGACCGTTGTGAAAGTAGTGAGTTTAAATGGTTTGGATAACCAACTGTAGGAAAATAAGCCGTAAATAAAAAACATATTGGTTGTTAGTTCCTCTTCAAAGGAAAATCACGTTTTTTATTCAATGATCTTCCCATTTACGTTTTGCTAGAAAGTTGTTAAGCAGAGAGTATAAAAGGAAATAATGTCTTTAATTAAAATAGCTTGATGAGTACTTGAGGTTTTCAAGCCCCTCCTAATAAGCTTGGATCTTTTAAACTCTGGAGCTCTCCATGGCTGTGGCTGCCATTTCACAGGCGTGATGTGCCCGCAGTGAGCCGGCTGCCCCAGGGCATCCCCTGCCCTGTCTCCCCAAAACCCCAGGGAGTCCTGGGCTCCTGTGCTTTCCCAAAGAGCCTCTTCCATCGCTAACCAGTCCCTGGAGTTCACAAAGAAGTGTGCTAACAGCCAGCCTAATTTTATGAACTGCAAATCACTGCTGGTTGCAGCAGCGTTTTATGTGGTAGGGGCTGGTTCTCTTGTCTTCCTGTTCTTGAGAAAGCAAAATCGTTTCCCTATGTCTCGTCTCATTCTCCTGTTTTACAAATACCTTGATATCTGGGTTGCCTTTTTCCTAACTGTCTCCAGTTTGCCTCCTTTAGCCTTTTGGAGTGCATTGCCCAAACCTCAGTGCAGGCAGAGGGAGCTTTGCAGTCCTGCTCCAGTTCTCAGGGGTCACTTCAGGAGATGAGAACAACCTGGCAGATCCAGTCCGATGTAGATTTATCTCAGACCACCGTCACGTGCCTTGACACGGAGCATTTTGGCATCGTGTGGCACAGAGGTGGCTGCAAGCCCTTTCCCTTGTGCTTTCCTGGTGTACTGCCGTTCCCACCTTTCCTCCCGTCTTAGCTGGGCGGGCTTTTTCCACCTCCTGATGTATCTGATTCTGCAACAGCTGAACGCACAGTCATGTGGATAAGAGCTTTTATCATCACTTCTGTTACAAACTCCCTTGGTTCTGAGGATTAGAACTGGAAAAGGAAAAAAAATCTAAAGATTGGTTTAAATGGGTTTAAAAATGGAATTCAGTGGGTCAGAGCAAGGGAATAGCACTGTGCAGGTAAGAGAGCTCGCTAAGATATGTCAGTACCTTTTTCAGGTGAGTCTGCTTTTAATTTTCACTTGCTAAATGTTTTTGGGAAACCCTGCCTGTAGACATTCATGACCACTGTTATTAGAAACATACCTCAAACACAGCTGCAGCACAGTTCATTAAAATTGCACACCTGAATAGCTGCGAGCCGTTGCTGTGGCTGAACATCCCGGCCTCCTCGCTTTGCAGGGCTGTTTTCTTCCAGCACCGCCTCACCTGTACTCAGGATTGCAGCTAAATGGCTGCAATACAAACGGGAGCGCTTCACCGCAAAGCCTCCTCTCTTTCCTGTTCTGGGATTTAGCAATTATGGCTTGCATCTGTCTTGTTGCATGTATGTGCTCTTATTACTCAGTCCTTCCCCTATTTTTAGCTGCCTCTCAAATCCCTGTCTATTGAAAGGCGAGGCAGAAAATTTATCCGCAGCACAATCTTACGCATTCCATTGCATAAGGTTTTTTTTTCGACTTTTCTTTTTAATTGGAGCCAGGATTCTAATTGAATCATTTTGAGTGAAAACATTCCTGGACGTAAATGGACAGCAAAGGAGAGGGAAATGGAATTGCTGTAACTTTAATGAGTATATTCAGTTTTATTATTTCAAAAGTAGTAACATAACTGCTTTTTCCATTCAGTAGCCGAAGATGTTTTCACCAATAATAAATAGGATTTTAATGGAAATGGCAGAAGTGGTTATGGATGGTAATAGCCATTAGAGTGTTTGCAGTTTTCAAATTAGATGCACATAATTGGTCATAAAAGGAAGATTTCATTTGTTAAAAATCTCTGGAAACATATGGAACGTGCAGTGTTAGAAATGATGCTTCCGTAGGAATTATTTTCTTGTCATATTTAATAATCAGGATTTGGTCAAGTATTTAAATGTGTTGCGTAAGCAAACAACATATTTGGAAAACATAGGAAACTGTGCTTAAAAACTATGTTTAGAAATAACAGCAACCGCATCACGGGGCGGAAGACTTGGTAATTGCATCCATGTCATCCAAATAGTCTTCCCCCGTAATTTCTAACCTCCCCCCCAGCACCCCCAGGTCTGCTCCTTCCTCCTGACCGCGCCGTCTATTCTCTCCCGCAGGCCAGATGGTGCGCGGGCGCGCGGTGCTGATGCAGCCCGCGGCCGAGGGCCGGCCCTGCCCGGCGCAGCTCAGCCAGCACCGCAGCTGCCCAGTGAAGCCCTGCTACAGCTGGCACCTCGGCCCCTGGTCGCCCTGCAGACTCCAGGTACGACTTGCAGCTGCATTGCGGTAAGGCGGCACCGACCCCTAGAAGGTCGCTGCTCGCGGGTCGGAGGTGTTTTTATTCCGGTTGTTGGAGGCACTGTGAGATGCATGTTAAAGCCGGGAAGGTTTGGGAACGTAAACCTGTGTGCGGGATCTCCCAGCCAGCAGCAGTGATTTATAGCAGTGTGGGTTCAAGCACTGGGAGCTTATAGAGGTATTAAAGAAGATTTACAGAGTAAATGTGCTTGAGCAAGCATGGTCATGGTGACCTGTAATTTAGTTATATAAAGTAACTCTAACAAGGAGATAGATAAGCCAGACTCCTGAGCTTTGTCTTGTTTTTTAAGTACTGTATGGCAGGTCTCTACGCGCAAGGTCTTCAGTGCAGCAGCGTTACTGTATGAAGTGTGGGCTTCTACTTTCTCTGTTTAACAGTTGGGGAATGACTGGAGCCATTGGCGCTCTGCGCCACAGTCCTTCTCTCATGGCCATTGACTGACCCACATCAGGCTTGAATTGTTTTTGTTTCTTCCTCTACACTTTTTCTTCTCTCCTTAGCTGTTAGATCATGTTTCTTGTATTGAAACATGTTAGCTGGTATCCCAGATTAAGCAGAAATGAATCTTTCGCACTGCACTTTCCCAGACCTAATGAAACCTGTTTGGGCTGCTTAGAGCCCTCTGCTGACCTGCAGCTGGAGGATCCCTGTGTCTTGTCCTGGGGCAGGGGACCTATGCAGAGATCTGTGGCTGCTTCTCCATATTGCCAGATGTAAGAAATTGAAACCAGTATGGAAGTGAAGACACATCCCTCATGTTTTCTGATCTGCCCTCTACTGCAGTCTGCATGGCTTCAATGCCTGCTCCATCTCTGGGTGCAGTCGATGGACCTCCAGTGAATGCTGCAGGTGCCAGAATAGATACCTGGAATTTACTCAGCTTTTTGTAAATGAAATCTGGAGTATTACAGCCTTTGGACTGCCTAGGATCACAGAACCCGAAATATATTTTAGAGTCACCTTTCTTCTTCGTTCCTGTGCTGAACAACTCATTGCAGATAAGGATGTGAATACACTCTTTGTATGTGTTGCACTCGGTATTTATTTATGTATGGCATCCTTAGCTGATATTTTGTCCAGAAAAGGTAAGGAAATTTTGCTAAACATTAGGGATGAGAGCTTCAAGAATAGGAGCTAACATAGCTGATAAGAGAATTAGTGGGGAAGCTGATTTAAGGCCTCAGCATATTCCAGAAAAATAGCACATCATGCAGATTAAAAGTGTGCACATCCAGAACCCAGCTGAATTTCAGCTCAGAGCAAGTAATCACAGCCTTCACTAAGCCAGATATCATCCTGCACTTGCGGTGAGATAGAGCTTGTGTCTCTCCTTAAATTACTGTGTTGTAGTTTCTCTCCCCTTTGCTTTATTTTGGAGAGGAACCATTTTTTTCATGTTCAGTTCTTTTTAATGAGGTGCTTAGGAATTAAATGTAGTTCATAAATACAAGGTGATGTATTCCTGTGCTTTTCTGGAAAAGAAGATTAAGTGTACTTTCTGAAGAAAGCTTTCAGAAGCCGCGTTTTCAAGGATGCTTTGTTAAAGAAGGAAAATGCATCCTATGGTAAGACCAAAATGCATACTGTGGAAATGTCTTCCTGGAGTAGCGTGAACAGGCAATGGATTATAAGGCTAAAGTATTTCTTCCTTGTATTATAAGTGAGACTGTGTTTCTTAATTGTAGAAGGACCGTTTTATGCTAAATTGATTTCATGTGAATGATGAGAGGTGTGTGCATGTGTAGGAATACAGCCTGCTAGGTGTTTTGTGTTGCTGCTGTTCACAGCATGTAAATCATAGAATCACAGAATCATAGAATGGCTTGGGTTGGAAGGGACCTCAGAGACCATCTAGTTCCAACCCCCCTGCCGTGGACAGGGCTGCCAGCCACCAGCTCACGAGATCAAACTGCCCAGGAACCCATCCAGCCTGGCCTTGAACACAGCCAGGGATGGGGCAGCCACAGCTTCTCTGGGCAGCCTGTGCCAGCGCCTCACCACTCTCTCAGTGAAGAATTTCTTCCTGATGTCCAACCTAAACCTCCCCTCTTTCAGTTTTAGCCCATTCCCCCTTGTCCTACCATTATCTACCCGTGTAAAAAGTCGGTCCCCCTCCTGCCTGTAAGCTCCTTTCAAGTATTGGAAGGCCGAAATGAGGTCTCCCCGGAGCCTTCTCTTTTCCAAGCTGAACAATCCCAACTCCCGCAATCAGTGCGCTGCTCCCCAGGCAGTGACGTGTCACAGGCACCCCTCCAGCAGACATGGGGCATTTCTGCTGCCTTCAAAGGGATGCAGAACTTGGAAAATGGTCGGTGCACCTAATCTACAAGGGTTGTGTTACATCTGTCATTTTCCCACTGGAGTTGAAGTGTTTTGCACTCATTAGTAAAACAAAAAGTCGAAAATAGAAATTAGTAGTGGGTGACAGTGTTCATAGTTTTTCCATTAAAGGAATATATGCCAAGAAGCTAGACATTATCAAGAAGTATCTGCCTAACATTCATAAGAAGACTAAGAACCTCCTTTCTAAAGGGTTCTAAAAGCTGTCCCGTAAGTGTGATCAGACAACGCTTTCTTGTTAAGGAATCTTGTTAAGATTTTTACCTGATGAAATGCCCACCAACCCGTGAAAGCATTGGTGAATCAACTCTTTACCTAAGCTGACTGTGAACACACATGAACTCCCATAAAAAGGGAGAACTTTTCTTAAAGGTAGGTCTGGGCAAAGCATCTCATTAGGGCTAACTCTTGTGTTATTGATGTGCTGTGTGCAGCTGCTGTGGGAAGCCCAAGATGCAGCAGAGGGTGAGGTGAGAGCAGGTTTGTGTAGGTGCTGTGCTTCATTAGCATGCTGGAAAATTCAAAAGATGCCTGCTTGTCAAAGCAGAATCCTGGTATGAGCTGCCTTATTTTACTGGCGGTCAGTTGGATGAGGGGCACAGGTTATGTGCGGGTGCTCCTGGAGGGGCCCCAGGCTGTATTTAGGGAACCCAGCGGGATTTCTGCATCCTCCAAAGGGTCAGTGTAGAAATTTGTGTGGCTAAATAGTTTCCTGTTTCCTGCAAGGAGCTCATGACTTGAAAGGCAGATGCTAGATCTGGGCAAACCTCAGCTCATCGCACCTTCCAAGGAAGAGTACTTACAGTATGGATTTGGTCCCCAGAGTTTTGAATATTTGATCATTTCCTGGGCAGTGCTCCTCTGATCAGCAGCTACTCACCAAGTCCTCATTGTGCCATTACTGCAGCAAATCTCCACTGATTCCACACGTATTCATTAGGTCTTCAAATGTATAATTTTGGGGACATGAATAGCTTTTAGGATGATAAGGAAGTTAATGCGTTGCTCCTGCATCGCTTATGACCTCGCCAACTGTATCAAAAAGCTCAGTGCCATTTTCCTCTGTAAATGGCAGGATGACATCTTATCTTTTAAATGTGTTCAGTTCATTGTAAAAGTGCATTTCTGGTCTTGAATGAAAGCAAGCAAATGGAAGACACTGTTAAAAAGCTAGCGTTTATTTTTGGAGTTGTTTGAGAGTCCATGGTTTATTTATTTTTTTTAATTCTAAATGAATATATTGCCAATATTGCATGATACAAGAATGAAGAATGCTGCTTTGAAGCATGCTAACTTTTATAGTGTAGACTACCAACAATGTGTTCTTTTCATGTATAATTTATATTGACGTCTCTGCCTTTACATGATTATTCATACATTGATAAGTATATAAATACTTGTATACTTACGTCTCGTTTATAAAAGAACAAGTACTTTTTAAAAAGTTTTTTTTTTCCTTTCCAGTAATCTTCAGTAGTTCCTTGAGCCACTTCTTCGAGCTGCAAATAGACTGCAGTTTGATTAGTGCCCATTTCCCCAGAGCATTTTCTCCACATTGCATTCTGTTTCCACCAGCAGTTTCTAAGAACTCCAACCCAATTGACAGCTGCATGAGTTATTCACACACCATTAATCTTAGGCCGCAGCAGAGGTTTCAGCGGTGAAACAGTAATTTAGAACAGTAAGTTACATACTGACTAAAATGACACACGGTGTTAAAAGCTTGAAATCTGTCTGGCTGCATATGGTAAATCTACACTAGTACTTCTCCAAGATGCTTTTGATTAGCAATTACTCTAGATCCAACTATTTATGCTCCATTTCCATTTCATTGTGCATCAGCAACAGAAAAGGTATGGAGAAAATGAAGAAAGCACCACGTGCTTACAGGAGAGGCATTCTCGAGATTCCTGCTATCCAACATACTGCTGAATAAATGTACTTGGTAGGAGCCGTTCTGTTCCACAGATGAGGTCCATTATTTTAAAAGAATCTACTGCCAAGTGATTCAAAGTAGCATTTCCCTTGGTTATATGAAAGCAATGTTTCATCCTTCTTCTTGAGCTTTATTTACTGAATTTTGCCAAGTGTCATTTCCACAAGGCTGGAGACACAGGTTTAAGTTGTGTACCTCAGACATCACCGCAGCTCTGTTTTTCAGAGAGAAATGAAAGGATTCCAGCCTCTGGAAATATCCCTAGGGCATCAATTCTCACAGCGTCTTCAGCCCTTGATCATCGGGTTAACCAAACAATACTGATTTTTCTGGTAAAGGAGTCTTCAGCAAGTAGTTTATTATCTGACTATTTCAGAACTGGGCTCAAGAGTGTGGAATGGCTTGGATGGAGCCTTCTATTGCTTGTTCACGCTGGGTTCAGTGCTAACAGGCTGGGGCAGGCTTCAGAAGGCATTTCAGTAAAGCTGGTGATCTGTGTCCGCTTCAGAACCTATAACTCCCTGCACGATAAAGGAATTATACAAACATCCTAGTGCACATTAATCCTTGCAGCCTAATTAAAAGCACTGGTGGATTTTTGCTGTTGCAGAGTTTAAGCCATAGAAGTGCTCATGCTGGTCTGAATGGAAATGTCCATTCCTCATGGGCAGGCTCTGCCCTTGCCCTCTTTAGAGAAGGCAGAAATTTATGTGTTCATTTAACTGGGCATTCTTCTGCAGAGCTGCTTACAGAGGAGATCTCCGTCTGCCTTCCCATAACTGGGGGTGCTGTTACAGTCCAGAAACCAGATTTGTATCTTTGAATTCTTTTTGGATGCAATCAAGTGTATTTCTTCTGCCATCTGCTAACAGCAGCAACGTGTGTCTCTGTTCCCTTCTGTCATTTCCTAGGGTGGACAGTGCGGAGATGGACTGCAAGTCCGCAACCTCACGTGTGTAGTGCATGATGCATCTGTTTCTGCTACATCCAGACCAGTGGAAAATGCATTATGTGGCGAGCTGCCTTTGAAGGAGAATGTGCTGCAGTTACCGTGCTCTGTGCCTTGCCCAGGTAAAGTCTTTTGAAAGTCACACTACGCTTCTGTCTGTAATAGCTTTCTGAGACTGAGTTGCTTGCATAGCTGAGCACTGTCAGCTGCTGCAGTAAGAATTTGTACTTCAGCAGATCGGGTAAATGCTCAGTCTGCTGTTTCTAGATCACCTGAAAAAGACTTTCTTTTTGGAGAAAATGAGATTTCCCATGAAGCAGAAAATCTGAATAATGCATCCCATTGGGTGATAAACTGGGGTTATTTCACTGTTAAAGCCATTGTACTCAGCTTGTCCTTAATCCTTTAAGGCTGATTCCTTTAGAAAACCTGTGATTTATTCTCTCCACATGCAGGTGACTGCCACCTGACTGAGTGGTCAGAGTGGAGCTCCTGCGAGCTCACGTGCATTGACGGCAGGAGCTTTGAGACAACGGGCCGGCAGGCTCGATCCAGGGCATTCCTCGGTCAGTCTGCTGAGAACGCGGAGAGCTGCTCGGGGCAGGTGGTGGAAACACGGCCTTGCTCAGGTAGCCTTGCCAGGGTTTGTCCCGCCCAGGAGTTTGTTCTGATTTTGTTGCAACGTGAAGGCTGACTGGTGTTGATGTTGCAGGAGGGAAGTGTTATGGCTATCTGTGGAAAACCAGCCTTTGGCGAGACAACGTGCGCACAGTGTGGTGTCAGCGCTCGGATGGCATAAATGTCACAGGTATGTCCAAAAGTTGCCAGGCACTATTATGACTGACGAGTCTTCATCCAGGTTTTTCTTCATCAGTTGCTTGGAGGGCAGTTGGACAGCCTCCCTTCCAGATTCTCCCAGAATTTCAGTTCAGATTTGCGTGTAGGAAAGACAGATGGAGCTCACCTGCCTTGCTGCCAGGTCACCAGCACACCTGTCATTGCATGAGGGTATTTGGGGGAATTACCCCGACTGCTGTGTTGGTCTCAGGATGAAATGAGTGCATGCATAGTAATGGGCCTGCCTTGCACAGCTGTTAGTGCAAGCTTCCTGTAAATGCAGAAAGGAAGAGAAAATCACATGCAGTGGTAGAGAGCCCAGCTTCTGTAACTCCTTCTATTCAACAGACAGGAATCTCAGATCACTCAGACTGTGAGATTCCTGCTGGTGCTGTGACCTACAAATTCTGCCTGCACAAAGATGAAAAGTGAAATTCATGGTCAGCACTTTGAAGCTGTACAAGAGATTGGCAAAGGCAATAGGCCTTGCACAACTGCAGGATCTCTCTCTATGCAGAGAGTGAATGAGGAGAGAGCAGGAATGAGGGTGTTATCTAGCTCTGTTTATAGTGGCTAGTTAAGGTAATGCACGAAAGTTTCATGTGTGAAGGTTGCCAAGTAGTTAAGAACTCATTAACAATTTTATTCCAATAGAAGCACAGAGCTCCCCAGGTGAGGATGGGCTAAGTGTTATGTGGATTATGTCTTCTTATGGAGATAAGACATTAATGAGGACACAGAAGATCTGCATCTAATTCCTGATTCTGTCCCCAGCTTCCTATGTGGCTGGGGGCAAATTGCTTAAATCTGTGTATCTCTGTTCTCCGTTAACAAGATGGGTATGATAATGATTCCCTGCTTTGTTAAGGCAAATTAATTAATGTGATTCCTACAGATATTATGCTAATGAGTTCAAGAGACTAGTACTTAACTATATAAAATGAGCAAGCAACCTCTTCTTGCAGTACGGTGATCCAAGTCAAAAACATTGTAAAACATAACTTTGAAAGCACTCTTTTCTTTGAAAAGCACCCCTCCCCTTTTTTTTTTTTTTTTTTTTTTTTTTTTTTNTTTTTTAAAGTAACTTCTTTTCCAGGAGGGTGTGCTCTTCAGACCAAGCCTGCTGAAGTTCGGCACTGCAGCCCAGCATGCAGAAAACCCTTCTCCTACTGCACCCAGGTACCTGGAAATCTGCTCAATTGTCTTCTGAATCTTGATACGTGCTAGGACCTAGGAACAGTTTAGTGTGCCCATGATACCCCCTTGAGGAAGCTGTTGGAATTTCAGTCTGAAAGAAAAGCTTGGTAAACCTGCACAGATGAGTGATGGCATATATATGTACAGGGTTATCATTTTGGTTTTGTTTCATGGAGAGGGTTTGGAAACTCTTGGTTTAATTTTCATTGAATTCTATTTTACTGCCACGTAACGAATGGACCATTGGAAGAAAGCTCGTGTAGGGGTTGTTGTGGGAGCCTACAGGAGCATAAAGTGATGGGTAGACGTACATTTATTGGCTGTAAAAACTGTTGAGACTTCCTTCGCCTTTTGCCCAAAAAAGCTCAGGATTGTGTCAGTCAACAACTGGGGATGCTGCTGTGGCAAAATANAAATCAATGGTCCGTCTGGATCATGCAGTCTATCAGACCTCCACAGAGGCATTGTAATTATAAGATAACTAAAAACAGAAATGCAGTCTAAAAAAACTATGTTAAAGTAGGCATCCAGAAAATGCAGTGTCTGTTCAGTGAACCGCTGCATTCTATGGAACCTCTCAAAAAAACACCGGTCCAGGGCAGCAGATGTTTGGTCAGGAGAGGCAGTGCTTCGTTACAGATAGCGCTGTGAAATACTGGAGCAGAAATACATTGGAGCAGAGGCTTTGGGTCTGAAGTGGGATTGTTTCTTTGTTAATCTCTTCTAATGCCCAGCAGGGTCAGTGCTAATTTTTTTTTATTGACAAGAGGAGTTGGATCAAGCCACGGGTGCCTATTATTAAGCCTGTTGGGAAGAAAATGTTTTCATATTGAACTTCTCTGTAATTACCAGCTCTCTTTCAACTAATTCTCCAAGTGTATTTTGGCTTTTTGAGCTGAAATGGGTTTGCAGGCACCAGTTCCTGGCCTGTTTGGTTTGGTGGCAGTGAACTTCCCAATTACACGTGCAGGATGCACCTTGCAGTTTCCTGGTAGTTTACCTACAATTTGTGCTGTTCTGTGGGAGGATGCTAACATTTTAATATTGAATTCCCTTTTATCACCTAGAGAGGAGTCTGCGGTTGTGAGCGAGGATATACAGAAATAATGAGATCAAATGGCTTGCTGGATTACTGCATGAAGGTACCAGGTTTAGAAGATAAGAAAGCTGATGTTAAGACCATTGCTGGAAAAAATAAACCTGTCAACTCAAAAATGCATGACATTTTCAAAGGATGGTCTATTCAACCTTTTAATCCAGGTGAAAAACTTAAATATGAATGGAATAAATTTTCTTTACAACATTTCTGTAGAAGAAAGATACAAGCTTTGTAGATCATAATATCAGAGATTGTGTCTGGGAGCTGCAGAGAGAGCAGCCTCACAATTTCAACCTCACATGTCATATTCTTTCCTTTGTGGCTGTACAGAGTAATCACAATCTCTTATGTTGAGAGATAGCAAAGAGAGCGAAGCACTAATATTTTGAAAAAGTATACTTGCATGTGATTCAGGGGATGCTTAGAACAATTATCTGATGATGTTTCTGTAAGTCATGCATTTGGGCCAGCTACCATCAGTAGCACTTCAGAAGATTCTGAGCAGAAAGTACGTAAGATTTCGTTAAAGAAAACATTGGTTGTTTCTTGCCATATTTCAGAAGTGTATGAAAAAAAAAAAAGCAGAGTAGAAAGTGTAAAGTTTGGGGTTTAAAATGTTGAAGTTAAGACACTGAGAAAAAAAAATAAGCCAGAAGCAGGTGAGCTACTGTGCGCAAGCAGTGAGACCTAAGTGGATCTTCAGTTTGTCATAAAAAGCTTCCCAGCTGGAAATGGCATACAGGTACACAGGCCTTGTGCTGTAGTTATAATAGCTGATTATCATTTTGACTGTTACTTTGTAAGATTAATTTATTCAAAATAAATTTATGAATTGAAAATAGAACTTTAAAACAGGAGGCAAAAGTATTAGATGTGTCGAGTTTTACTGAAATGCCTTAGTTGTCCCCATGTTGTAAATGCTGCCAGTCCTGTCTTCCCTGTGTTCTGCTCCCTGACATTGCCTTTGTTTCCCATTAGCTTCTAATGAACGTGAGATTTTAGAAAACATGTAACGGAAGGTTCTGTTGCGGGATTCAGGGAGCCATAATTCTGTCTGATATATGTGATCACGCTTTGAATGTTACATTTACATATTTGATTTGCATACAGTAGTTAACCTTTGCGTTGACAGTCTCGGAGCTAATGGAGCGTGGTCCAAAGCCTTTCAAAGTTGGGTGCTTTTCGATCAAACTCATCATCCAGAAGCCCACACAGTTCACCAGCTGTTTGAGTCACAGGTTTGGGGTTAATTGCCTTTTTGTCAGCATCCATGGCCCTCTGTGGGCTGTCTTACTTAGGTGTCATGCCTTCAGCTGATACTTTTATGGGGTTACGAAAAGGGAGAGAGGTGCAGGTGGATGCTGCTGTCCTCTGTTCTAAATCAGGATTCAAGGCTGCAGCCCTGAAAGCTTCTGGTGGGCTTGGCCTCACTGCAGCATCTGTGAGCCTGCTCTTCCCCACAGACTGAAAGACAGAAATAGGGATTAAGGAGCTTCAACAGAACATGGTGTTATTTAATTTTAGGGTATAAATGTTACCAAAACAATATATGGCAAAGGAATAAACATACTACATGTGTGCTAAATGCTTCGTCAACCCCATGGCATCCTGTAGGTCTCTTCAGGCTGTATGTGCATATCAGACCCCACCCAAGTCTGCTGCTCTTCACATTGTTCCCTTTATCTGACCTCTTGACGATATGTGTAATTACTGCCCTCAAACAGGCTCTCAGGCTTACTCATCTGGGGGATTGCAATAATTAGTGCTAGCAGAGCCAGGAGACCACTGTTACCTACCACTTATGCTCTTGATAGCAAGGCTATGGTGAATGCTGCCTGTATGGATGGCATTTATCATCCTTCAGTCCTTGACTTTTGTCTATGTCTAAGGCTTGTATCTGTCACTAAAAGTATATGTACCTTTCTCTAGTTAAATTGTGATTTTCCTTCCTGGTTGCAGTTTGGAACACAAATTTTATAATGATTTAATGAGGCTGATGTTTTTGTCCTTTTAAATGCTCTGCAGGAGCAAGCAGAGCCAGGCTGTGTTTTTCCTTTCTTTGCCACACTCTGGGAGGCCAGAGTTCAGTACAGGAACTTTTTCAAGTTGAGAGGCAGTTTAGACAGTATTGTTTAAATTGTCGGCTGGCATGGTCCATTGCCTTGATGTTGGGAGTGGAGACCATATCTGCCTTCATAGCAGACCTGGTGGGATGCCTTTTTCTTGCTGTGACAATCTCTTTGCAGGACTGCTAAATGTTTCTTGGCCACCTCCAGCTGAAACAGCCACAAATTTCATACCTAGACTTCAGGAAAAAAAAATAAAACCAGACATGACAAATGGAGCTCTTCTCACAGGGGATATAGCTGTAAGCGAATTGGGGAGAAGAGAAAAGCCGTGAGGGATACTCAGCCTTCCCACAAAGCCTGGAGGAAAAAAAAAAAAAAAAAAAAAAAAAAAAAAAAAAAACCACAACCAAACATGGAATCTGATTAAGTATTTTCCCTTTGAAAAAATTCATCATTCGAACATAAAATGTAAAATAGGTTCAGTGGCTGTCCTGTGCAGTAACTCCTCGCTCACATGAGTGCGTTTGAAATGGCCTCTGTCAGCCTCTGTCTGTGGGCATGAAGCAGGCTCATATTTCTGCCTCCTGTATGTATTAACAGCTCAGTTGGTATGAATCAGCTCAGACTGCCGCCGTGTGGAAAAAATACCACAGCGTCTATCCGCCAGGAATTCTTTACAGCCAGAACTGAGGGGTTCCTGCACGGGTCGCAGGGCAAGTCCCCTGCCGCTGCATGGGGACAGACCACGCGGTCCTGTCAGCAGCCTCGTCTGGCTTCTGGCAGCTTGCTATGTTTCCTGCTCTGGTGGTCCCACTCAAAATCTGTTGCATAACTTCATCCCTCTTACTACAAGATGTATCCTTGTTCTTACTCTAAGCTGAATTTATTCCCATGTGTGGCCCAAGCACTTCTCAGCCCTAAGCAGCTTGTTCACTTGGGCTTGCTGACGTTTATCCCAAGCAACCCCCAAGAACGAGCTGGCTGCAGTGGGCTGCCAGAGGCAGGTTATGAAATGACACAAAGAACTCCTTTCAGCTTTCATTGAGGAGAATCTACAGTCCTTACCAAACATAAGATTATGTCTTTAAAAAGATCAATTTTTACAGGAATGTTTTTCCTATTGAAAACATATTTTTAATGGATTTTTTCCCAGCCACTCGTTGCTGTGTTTCCCATAAAAGATACTTTTAATTTTGCTTGTGTATTTTCACTTTATTTATCCTCTTAAGAGTTCATTTATTTTAGAATAGAAGTTTTTATCCTTTCCTTTTTTCCCTGTCTTTTTGTGGTCTCCCAACAGATGGTAAGCTGAAGATGTGGGTGTATGGAGTGTCAGCTAGCGGGTTCCTCATCATAGTTTTTCTGATTTTTACATCCTTCCTGATGTGGTGAGTACAGCATGGGGTTTGTGCTTTGCTTGTTCACTTGTATTTAAATAATAATGCAGAGATTTAACCCTGAAGGCATTAAGGAAGAATGGAACTTGGATTAGGGACCTACCTTCATTTGGCCTCGGTCTCAGAATAATTCAAAACTCTCCAAATTACAAATGCTGGCCAACGTGTTTGTGAAGACATGTGGTGGCCATGCAGGGAGAGAATTACTTTTGGTTCTCAATAGATACGTATATTCAAATCTCTGTTGGCATTAGAAAGGACTTTTTTGTTGTATTCCTTAAAAAAAAAGGAAAAAAAAAAAGGTAAAACTGAAAAAAGGCAAGGAGGCTGAATGGATTTTAGGAGGTAGCTCCTGTTCAAGGAAAGACCAAATAGAATAGGGTCATTCAGCTGGAAAATGGTGTTTGACATGGGAATACAAGAGAGATCTATGAAATCATGAACGGAGTAGAAAAAGGGCTAGGGAATTTTTATATCCTGCAATATAACAAGTAGGAGGCATGTGGTGAACTGACTGTTTAAAATAAACAAATAATTTTGTTTTTCACACAGTGCATCACTATCTTACGAGCTTACTGCTGTCAGGGGCCGTGCGTGCCAGAAAGATAAATGGATCGAGCGATGGCGTAGCAGTTGGTGGGAGGGCAGCTCTCCTGGTGCTCAGTGTGGCTTATCTGGATGCACGCCTCAGCTCAGGAAATCCCTAAATAGATTTTTGCAGTGAATACCTCAGCAGGAGACATGCCCTGTGTCCAAAGCTGCTGTTAGCAGCCACTGGTAGACGTAGGGCACTGGGTGTGCTGAAGCCCTGGTCTGCACCAGCATGTCTCTGATGATGGGCTTACTGTGAGCGAGTCCCTGCCATGTCCTAACAGTGACATTACACTGTTTCATCCCAAATCCCTTCGTTCTCTCACATTCTCTCTCATTCAAAGTTCAAACAGCAGTGTTTGGATGGTGCGTAGGAGTTGTAGCTTCTTTTGAGTCACATAGCTGCCGTTTCTCGGTGAACGCTGTGGAGCAAACTGAGGATTTTAAAAATAGCATCACATAGTTCTCCATCACTTGAAGACGAGCGAGGCAGTGTACTTCTCACTGATAATTACTTGTTTTATCATCTGTGAGAAGACACCAGAGACAGATGTGTTTGGTTTCCCCTCCAGACGAAGGCTGCCCTTTTTCAGCAGGCCGTGCGTCTGTACCACCCATGTAATAGCAAGCAAGTGGCTCCCTGCGGGCTTTCTTGGAAGTAGCCTCTATAATGCTGTGTCACCTAGTTGCAAAATGAGATACCCAGCATGGGAAGCCGATGTTTTGTTAAGTTTGTGGTTTTGTTGATATGTTTGAGCTTCACACGCTATTACCGTTTGTATTTTTTCTCTCCTGAAACATTTTTATTTTTCTTGCAGCAAAAAAAGCAAGCAGCATCAAAGCACTCCTCCACAACAGAAGCCTCTAACCTTAGCCTATGATGGAGACATTGACATGTAACATAAAAAAGAAATCCAAATGTAGACATCGACTGCCTTAACCACTTTCTTTTTTGTAACTCTCAGACTTCTCAGTTTTTTGAGGAATCTCCTGGTGTGTAATAACTGGGCAGAACAGAAATATTGCAAGCTTAAAATTTTGCCACCTTGTTAGTAAAAGAAAAATAATAATAATAATAATGGAGTCAAATTCTTGGATCTTGTGAAACTTTCCTGAAGAAGGTGGAAAATGCATCTCTTCCTGTTGAGCAATGGGAATAAAAAAATAAGAAAGTCTACTGACATCAAAAGGAATGGTACAAAAAATAAAGGCATGACAATCCAGAGGAAGATGTGACATTTACTGTAAATGACAAGTTTGACACGGCATCATTATGCACTATATTAGTGCAGGGTTCTTTATTCTTCACATATTTCAGCAATGAGTTTTCTAGTGTTTACATTTCGTTCAAAGACTTTAAAACTGGATCATGTATTTTGAGAAATGCAAAGAATAATGAGTTGGAGTGGCTGAAGTTATCTGGTTTTTTAAAGTTTCTTCCTTCTTATCCTGTTTTCTAGTCTGGAATATGATTTCATTTCATTTCCACCTATAGGACAGAATAAGGATTGTTAAGAAAAAGCCTAGGTGGCTTCTTAACTGAACATATTTTTTAAAGGGTTGAGTAGATAGATAGGTGTTTGGATGAATGGCCAGAGGGTTTGATTGTTTTAAAAGTAAGTTAAATTAAATAAAACCATGTGGATACATCATGGCTAGTTTAAATTGCTATTCCGTTTAATTAATACAAACTCTGCTTTTGTATTTAAATTTTCTTATCTGAAATATTTATAAATTCTTTTTTTGAATTTAATTACCTGACCTCATTTAATATACATCAAACACAAATACAGTTTGTAGAAGGTCTTGCTTTTTTAAATGTTTCAAAACCACTGAAAAGTTACATGTTGTAAACATCTGGGAATATCTGAAGAGGGTACGTGTTTATAATAGTGTGTGTTGCAAGTAAGAAAGTGCCATCTTGTGGTATTGACTTGTATTTATAAGCAAATAAAATGCTAAAGAGAGTGAGAATATTGCTTCTGGTGTGTTGAATTAAGTGTGTGTAAACAACATTCGATATTAGTTTTTGACTGTGTCTGAGGCTGAACCCCGATTTCAAACAGTTCTGATGTGTTTTGTGCTGTAGGGATTAGCTGAAGAAATGTTGTAGACAAGCACGGGTTGAGGGAGTAATTGCAGATCTGGAGAATGCTCGGTCCTATTTTTAGCTTCTTATTGGAATAATTAGACAGAAGGGAAGGAAAGAATTATTGCCAGCCTTGCATCTACACGGCCCTTGGCAACGTGCAGTTACTGCACAGTGGTTCTTCACGAAAGAACAGCATCAGCAGGACAGAAGACAGTGTTACGTCGCTGTTCGCGTTTGGAATTTGAACACCGTGATTTCATGGAAAATACGGTGGTGGTGTGGGTAGCTTTAGTTCTCCAGGTCAGCCAGGAGGTCACAGCATCAAGCCATGGCAGCGCTGTGGCTGCAGAGCAAGGTCAGGAACACACTTTCCTCTTCCCACAGAAAAATGTCCAGATGGAACTGAGAGGGAAAATTGTCTCTCTCCATTGCTGAGCACCCTGGTGAAGGCGTTCGGCTGGCCCTGCTTTCTGCCTTAGAGCTGGGAGTGTTCGTGGTATAAACGGCAGGATCTGGTGTTTCTCAGTAACACTGGGGGCCTGTATCTTTTTATGCAGTGCTCTGCACTGAACCTTTGTGTGACATTTGTGGAGTAAGAGTTACAAGGGGAATGACAATCCAGTGCTACTAGGAAGAATACTGCCAGACTTCGATAGCAGACTTTTGATCTGTGAGATATGATGGGAGGAGAATGGCATCCCATGAGTAACGATGGAATAAACTCAGGCGAGCTGCTCAAAGAGGCAGTGGAGTGGGAAAGTTGGCGCAATGACAACAAAACGTGGCAGCTGCAACCTGTGGCCTCTGCCCTCAATATCAGTGTAAATCACAGCCCAGACCGAGATGCTTTCCTCTTTCCCTGGGCAAGCCCAAGCACTGAAAGCATTGCTTTGCTTGAAGAACTGCTGCTGTGCTCTGTTGCGTGTCAGCCACGTGCATGAGCCCAGTGTCTGCTCGTGGTCCAGCTCCAGCAGCATGCGATGCAAATGTGCTGATGTGATCGCACACGTGGGAGAACCTAGGATTGATTCAAGTCTGAAATTGAACTGAGGAGCTCACGGCCCTGCAGGATCAATGAGGCTGAGGTTGCGGTGTAATTCAAAAGAAGGAATGGCTTATTTTGACAGGTACCAAGATGACTGCTGCTTGTAAGAGCCCTGGATAACGGGCACCCAGCTGTCTGTGGAAGCAAGGTAAGTCAGTTCCTGCCTTTCAGAGTCAAAAATGAGTCACGGCAGGAAAGAGGTATTACTCCTGTTCTAAACGTTGTGCTGAAGTAGCTGCTGTGGCCACAGCTGAAGACAGGAGAGATCCTGGTCCAGTGCAGTGGGGTAACTCCTGTAGGCCCAGCTAGGCCAGCCCAGATGACATTGATGTGACTGAGAAAAAGCATCGGAGGGTCAGCAGATAGCCAAAAAATGCTCTGGCAGTCCAAGCCAGTAGTTACTGACCAAATAACGAAGGAGTATTCACTTTGCCATGTTTTGTTTCAGCTCTGCCGATTTCAGTGCCCGCTGCCAGATGTTTCCTAATTCTGTATTACCACTGTAAACTTGCAACTTTTTCCCAGGCCTTTGAGATCTGGCTTCCATGGGATTTCCTCACCTCCGCTCGAAGACTCCTGCATCACATAACAGTAAAACAAAACAGCAGCAAATGAAGTGGGACTCCAGAAGACCAATTACCAGGAAGTGTTGAAGCACTGCATACCTACATAATTCCTGCAATCATTTCGGTTATGCTCAGAAATGGGATATTTGCATGCGCAAGTACCACATCTACAAATATCATTGTGCCTAAATGCCTTGAACATCTGGGCTTTTGTGTGCAGAAATATCCTGAAGGCCTGGGAGGCTGACATTCCTGTTAGCAGGGCTGGATCCCAGCTCTGCTCCTCCAGCTGTCACACAGCATTTTGGCTTCAGATGCCACACTCAAGAGCAAAGACCGTGATTTTCTTTGGTCTGGAAGCAGGTAGTGTAAAAACTTCTACAAGCCGACATAGATAAAGGCTTGTAAATCAGCTTGTGCTTGTATTTAAATATGTCTAAGAATAGCCTAATTGCATAGGTTTCTTTGCTTAAGTGCACTTACATTCATGGCCAGTTTCTTTAGAAAATGAAGAAAATACCTTTCATGGGGGAGAAAAGAAAAAAAAAAAAAGGTTGAAAGTTTCTATTTTGGATTAGTCCTCATAAGTGTGAAGTTACGATCAGAGATCAGACAATTTGCTGCTATCATGGCATAGCTGCTTTCTTGAAAGACTAATTTTTTTTCAAAATACATAATCTACTTTGCGCTTACGAATGGAAGAAGGGATGTAGTTTCAATGTTATTTCAGGGCTCCTTTTCAACTGAGCAGGAGTAATGCAGAAAGAAATGATACAACTCGGGACATTTTGAAACATGGCTCAGGTCACCTGATGTATTAATGTGCCTCAGAACAGGTTCAACGTGTGCCTGGTGTAAATGTGATGCACATAAATGAACTTCAGTGTCCTACGGCTGTGACACGCTCCTGCTCTGGGCATGAGCTTGACTTATGTTATCTCTATGCAGATGACATGTCCAGGGGTTGTCACCAGCCAAGAAAGCTGCATGGCGGTGGGGCTGCCTTAAAGAAGTCTTCCTCATGCTGCGCCAGGGGAGGTTCAGGTTGGATGTTAGGAAAAACTTCTCTGAGAGAGTGGTCAGGCATTGGAACAGGCTGCCCAGGGAGGTGGGGGAGCCTCCTTCCCTGGAGGTGTTCAAGAAACATGTAGATGTGGCACTGAGGGACATGGTTCAGTGGGTGTGATAGTGTGGGTTGATGGTTGGACTTGATGATCTTAGAGGTCTTTTCTGTTGCTTCTGTGATTCTATGGTTCCTAACCCATCCAGATATCCGGGGCTACAAGCATGAGTGCACACCAGCTGTGCAAAACGGGGATGCAAGCACAGCAAGTCCCAGTGTCAGCTCATCGGTCTTAATGGTGTGAGCATGACGAGGAATTTACCTGAATTGTTACCAAATAAATGGTGAGGTCACTTCTCATTCCTACTTGTTAGAAATAAACGGAAGGGGTCTCCCTGTGAATTCTGAGGGCAGAGGACCCCACCGTCCCTTGCAATGACATTGCATTTGGCCACGCATGAAGATGTGTTCACCTTTACACCTGGGGAGAAAAGAGCAGACTGAAGAGTTGTGATGGTAATCACAGCTGCAGGCTGCTTTAGCATATGCCCTTTTATCTGCCAGTCTCATACAGTTTGTCCTTCCTTTAAAATGTAAACAGCTTCCATTGGTCACACATGAAATGTCTCAGAAAAGAACCCAGAAACCCTATATTTGCACTCGCTGGTAATTATGTTCATTTGCTTTGATTACATGCTGTGTTACAATAGCGTGTAGAACGGACTCCAGACAGATACACGGGTTAAAGCAATTTATGGGATTTATCCTGTCGGCAAAGAGATGTTTTGATGGAATGAAAAGTCAGATTCAATTTCCTTTGATAAGGAAGAATGTTAATTTTCTTCTCTGCTCTGTGAAAGTTCACCTGCATGTTATGAATATTGCAGTTGTGACATGCCAAGATGACATTTGGAAGAAACTCTTCAAACATAATAACAGTGAAGAATCTTTCAGCAGTCTGTGGATGTGGTGGAGCACCAAGCATTAATTTTGCAGCTCAGGAAGGCAGCAGTTATAATGTTTTTTTTAAGGCAATCTGGCTTCTAGCCCACGTGCCCAGGCTTCAAGTAGCTTTCCCGCAGAAGTGTCAGGAGTGGGTGCAGCCCAACGATTAGATCAAGGAGCGATGCCATGTTTCCATCGTAGCAAGCCCTAGGTAACTCTGTTCTGATTCTTGCACTGAGCAGGAATTTATATGCAGTAGTGCCACTCTTTGGGCACTGTTGTAGCAGCAGGCCAAGCCATACGCAGAGATGGGGGGATGTGTCTGACCCAAAGTCAATACATGATGCCTGGTGAGGTCACACACAGATGATCACATCATTTTTAGGTGATTTCCTGTTGCTTCCTTAGTTTTCCACCTTCACTGTCCTTTGCAAATATGAATTCATCAATACTAAACCACCTCAGTTTGCAAAATGATGTAATGACACAATTTTGTTTTGCCATCTGCATTGTTAGTAAATTCAGTCCAGTGACTGAATTAGAGAACATCCCATCACCTGGTGGCTCAGAGCTGTGAAAGATCCTGAGTTTGGAAGCACAGGATGGTTTCAATATCAAGATGCAATGGATTTAAATGTAGCCTATCATCTTCCGTGCTTTGAGAAAAAACAATCCAAGGGGTTCATGGTGGCAGTTGGCATCTTGGCCTCAGACAAGCAGTCTGAAGCAGGACTTTGCAGGAGTGATTCCTCTATGAGAGCTTTATTTCTTCCAATATACACTAGGTAGGTCTTGTGGGAGCTGCAGCACAGCCAAATCACCAGTGACAAGCCAGGCAGTGTCTGAGCTGTCTCCCCCATGAGAGGCTGCAAGAAAAATATCACAGCAGAAGCAGGTTGGGCCACCTTACAGCCATTTGGTGTTTTCTCTAACCACCCCATTTTGTGAGTGGGTGAAGCACTTCATCTTGTAGGGTCTGGGAGTGGAGAAAACACTGGGGTTTTATGCCCCAGTCCCAGCTCTGGTTTCTATTGCAGTGAATGACAGGCAGCAGAGGAGCATTGGTGGGGAGCGTCTGTGTGAGCCCTGCGCCATGACTGCCTCCTGCCTTCTGGGGCAGCAGCAGTGGCACTCGGGCAGGTTTCTTTCTCACTGCTGGGGA
Source organism: Alectura lathami (assembly GCA_013399715.1). Lineage (NCBI taxonomy): Eukaryota > Metazoa > Chordata > Aves > Galliformes > Megapodiidae > Alectura > Alectura lathami. The sequence goes on from VXAV01008266.1 coordinate 51,145, forward strand.
GCACCACGAGGTTGCCAGGCCTTTAGAAAATCTCACTTTCATACACTGAATGCAATCAGCTGTTGGAGCCTATTAAAATTTGGATTGAGATGAAAAGCTGTAATGCAGAACTGTCACATCATGGTTACATTGTCACTCTGTTTCTTTGTAAATGTGGCAGATCCACAGCAATTATTTTTAAATGCAGTCTCTGTCACCGCAGAGCAGTAACTTGAAATATTTACTCTTTTGTTCGCTTCATGCCAAGTGAGTTTTCACTCAATTTGTCATTAAAACTACCGTCCTCTTCTGAGGAAGGAGAGTATATTTACCTAAACTGCTCTTCAGTAATTCTGTGTTTTCTACAGGAACAGGTGCTGGCATCATTTCCCGATTTCATTCAGTTTTACTCACAAAAATCCGTTCTGATGAGCCTGTGGGACCAAAGGCAGATTTGAGGACCAAGAGCGCAGAGCTGCTCACTGCGCTCAGTGGGCTGTAGAAAGGATGAGGGATCAAATTCCTGGTCCTGTTCATACAACATGGGTCATTTGTGATTAAAAAACAATATATGTAAAGCCTTCAATTTTGCAAAGTTTTGCAGTATTTTGATGTACTGGCAGAACACTGCCTAGAGAGGACTAGTGCTAAGAAAATCCTGCTGGGTCCCCTCGCAACTCCCACCTCCTGTGGCTGTGGTCTCCTTCTCACAGAAATCATCAGCCCCTCTGAAGTGGCAGCCCTGCTCGCGGATCATTAGAGTGACTCCTAAATAATGAACATGTTGAGTATTTTTCCATGTAACGTTAGTGCTTTTACTGTTCATCACCTTATCTCCATCATCATGATAGCCAGGAAGCTCCAACTTTAAATCCCAGAGTCTGCCTGTCTCACACGATGACATGAACTCGAGAAATGGATGTTAGCGATTGTTGCATTAAAGGGGTTAATACCCACTTGGGATCTATAGGATCGGTCTCATCTAACCGCCTGTTTAGCCCACTTAATGAGAACTCTTACCACTTTCTTACAGACCAGTGCTCTGCATTGGAGCAGCAGAGAACAGATTCTTTTGAATTGCCGGCGATAAAACACTGTCTGCAGAGCACACGCCAACAGCAATAGTATCAGTAATACAACCAACCACAAAACGCGTTAAAACATGAAAATAACTCTAGGGAGATTTCTAAGTTTCCCAGGAAGGCACTCTGTGCAACTGAGTGTGAATCTCACCCAACAGGCGTCCCCACGGCGGTGGGAGAGAGGCTCAGCCGGTCGACTGGTCCCGGAAGCCAGCGGTGTTCTCCTGACGTGTCTGCGGTGGTATCTTCCCCCCCAGTTCCTGCTTTCTCCAGCCGCTTTACACTGTTCTGAGGTGGAGTTTGAGTGACTCCAGTCATACATGTCTTTGTTGCAACTGGTGCAACAGAAATTTTAAAAGCTGTGAACTTGGGGGGGCTGCTTGATCCCACGGTACCAGAACGTTCCCTTCTTCACGATGTTATCGCAGAGCCTGGCCGCAAAGCTTCCTTTGCTCTGAAAAGAAAAATCAGTCCCATGCCTGGGGATAAACCCTGCTGCTGATGGGGAATGGAGGCTTGTGGTGGTCGGGACAGGAGCAGGGATAGAGGAGCTGGTGCTGGGGTTTTGGGGAAGAAATCTCCCATAACCCTGCCCATTGGAATTCCGTTGGTGCCCAGAGCTGGGTGCAGCCAAGCACGTCCTGTGTTTCGTATTTTGTTAGTATTAGACCCTTCGTCTGGCCTCTTCTGCTGCTTGCTTTGTTTCTATTAATTATCTTTGATTTTCCTTTGCTTCTTCATCAGCTTTGATTACATTTTCTTTTTTTCTGTGAAACTTCAGATCAGCTTTCTAAAGCAAAGCAAAATGTAAATCGGAACTTTTTTCTCCCTTGCTGACATTGAGAAAATGAATATGGATCAGAATTTTCATTTCCCTTTTTTACCGCGTCCATTTGCTTGATAGAACAAGCTCACCAGACTAGCTTTTCTTTGATAAACCTAATAAGGAAAAAGCGCTTTCCATCTCCATAGTATTTTATGCCTTGTTTGTGACTTCAGCATCCTTTATACAGGTTTAAAGACGATTTATGCTTTATAGCCCTTGAGTCATTTGGTGAGCACTTGTGGTTTTCCCGACATAAAACATCCCCCTGTAACATGGTGCATATTAAACAGGTGTCAAATGAAAACGCAGTGGCCCTGAGAGTACCATGCACCCAAGTGTTGGTGCTGCCCAGCTGCAGGGCTCCCAGATTACTTTGTCTAATGCCAAAAGCCAGCTAAAGACGGTGCTGTCATTTTGGGGGAATGGCAGATGCGGGTGCTGCAGTTGGTGATGAAGGTGATGAGGTTGCCTGAGTGATGTGGTGCAGGCTGGGTTTATTGCTCTTCTCGGTGCAGGTGTTTCTCTGACCGGTATGTTTTGTTGTGAGTTCATGTCACATTTGTTTCTGCTACACTGGTAACTGTTGGAAAAAAAGACTGTGCTAATAGAGTTCAGTACAGGTGGCCTTATTGAGTCAATCTCACTGCCTTTATGATAACTGTTTTTCCATGTGGGAAGTATCTATTTTCAGAGGATAGAGAAACAGACATATCTGGACTATGCCTATAAATACAAAGGGGACAATCAGATTAATTATCACTTGCTTTAGTAAAAATGGCTGTGTAATGGCATGGAACAAATAGCATAAATCTACCCAAGATTGTGTTAACTAACATGTTCTCTCGACTGAAATTAAAAATAGATATCCCATCCCTGTGTTGGGTAGGGAAGACCTTCAACCGTATTAAGCAATAATAGATCTGATTGAGCTATATGGCTATTAGCCAAACTAGCATCTTTTAATATTTTAAAAGTATATTATAGTAAACCCAGTGTGAACGCAGCAAAGCAGACGAGGACTCACACCTTGCTGAGCACCTACAATGCTCAGGGGTAAGTGAAAGGGGAGACACGTCCCTTGAGGAGGTGCCTTTAGGGCAGCACAGAGCTGTGCCCTGAGGAGCATGCAGAGAAGTCAGCCACGGTGCAACCCGTGCCACTGCTCTGCTGTGCCTTCGGTGTGGCTGGCTGCTAGCAGCGTTTCCTGCTGCTGCTCCTTTCTCTGCCTGCCTCGTCCTGGCCCCATGAGCAGAGCGGGATCTGCCTTCCTGACCCTGATGTTGGGGTACCTGTGACATGACGAAGCCTAAAACACAGCATTAGTTGCGTTCAGGTCATCACCGTAGGAACAGGGAGCTCACACATCTTATCACAAAGCTAAAGGACTGTGGTGAAGCAGCTCCCTCCTATTTTCCCACTGTTGAGAGCTTGCAGAGGTGTTTTGTAACCTTGCCGTGATGGCAATAAGCCTTGATCTGAACAAATTGATCCTGAGACACTGGAGTTTGTACCTTGTTTGCTGCTGCCTTGCCTGCTGTTTCCATCCTGGCTCCGAGCAGGTACAAATAATGAATTAACCACTGGATAAGCCCTGCAGTCCCCTGAGCAATTATTCTGGCTTCTGCCATAGCAGACTCAATTTGTCCTGCAATAAGTACAATTTTCTGAGAAGTTAGTTCTGGTTCAGGCACTAATGATCCACATCTGTGCAGCACAGTTGTTGTTTTGGGGGACCAGTGGTGAACCAAGCTGCTGGGCAGAGCTTGGCTACATTATTAAACATTTATTGGTACCAAAAGGGCGTAATTAAATTGTATGCCAGCTGTAGACGAACACTGTATCAATGAAGGCTTGTGGCACAGAAGACAAGTGAATATTATTGTCTTTTCCAATCTACCGCATCATAAAGGGCTTGGGCGTTTTCTACTACAGTTGCGGATCTGCCTTAACATCACCAAAGCACGGTGCAGGAAGTTAGGTATAAACTGAAAAACAATTACAGGCCTGGTGACAACTTGATAACACTGGGTAATTAAAGTGTTGGCAACAAATCCTGAATTTTATTTTTTCTTGCTAGAAAATGAGATCAAAAGCACATTTCCTAAAAAGCTCACTCATGGATGTGTTATTTAAGGTGGGAAGGAAAAGAGTGGAAAACTGGAGCTGTGCTACAGCCCAGTAACATATGAGCATGTGCCGGAGCCAGGCTTCAGCATTGCAGAGATGTTTGGTGCTGGTCCTGCTGTGACCCGTCACATCTGCCTTGTGGTCACAGTCCTTCTGGGGAAATCAGCCCCAAAACTGCCTGGGGGAAAGGAAATGAGAGTTTGAGGCTGGATAGAAGAACAAGGACCATGGCCGTTCATTGCCTCAGTGCCCACAGAGGAATTTTTTCCTCTAATAAGAACATGTGATATCAATATTTTGGGATTGTGTTAAAGACATGTTTAAACATCACCGGAATCTGTAAGTGAGTACAGAGAGCACCAGCAGATGAGCGCAGAAGGGCGTTTAGGCTCTGGTAGCATGCCTAGTGCTAGGGCTGGCAGTGAGTGCCTCGCCTGCTCTGCTGTCTCTTCCACTTCTGATCCCTTGTTGGTTATCTCAATGTGTTTCCTATCCCATCTGCCACATTGTCTGGAAGCTCTTTAAGCCAGGTATCGCTGTTCAGCTTTCACTTGGGCTTCCAGTGAAAATCAAGTTGTAAGCAGCAAGCAGAAGCAGGAGGCGTTTTTGTAGGACTGGGACATAGGGGATGTCTGGGGAGCCGACACCTGGCTGCCTTCCCAAAGAGGAGGAGATTCTGGGATGGAATAAAGCACAAACACCCCACAAAGTGCAGATTCTGCTCCCAGAAACCTGGTTTGGCTGCTGCTGCCTCTGCCAGAGCTGAGCAGCACAGTGGCAGATTGTAAAGGGACTCAGGGCCCTGCAACCCTATCAGTTTTGATCAATTTTTCAGCCGAGTTAGTAATACACCGGAGAGCGTGTCAACATGCTTTATGGAGGTCTGCAAGTGCCTACAGTGGCTAATCCATAACGCTCAAATGGTTTACTGGAAAACAGACATTTTGTTGTCACCATGAGGAGACTGCTAAGCAGTGGAGGAAAAAAATAGAGGAAAACCACGGGGCTGCTGCATGCATGGGGCATGGCTCCCCTGCAGCACCCAAGGGATGGGCATGGCATGGGGCAGCAAGGAACACAGTCTCTGGGAAACCAGCTGCATTTCTCTATTTAATGGAAGCTACCAATCAATTTTTAGCAGCTCACAGAGAAGCAATTTAAGACAAAAATCCATTTATCCCCCTTTCTCTGCCCCCCAGGTCTGAAACCACAGCTTGCTATGAGCTGATGTCTTTAGCTGTGTGCTTTAGGCATAATGAGTAAGAAGGACATTTTGTCACTTAAATATGTGAATGGTTCTCACAGTCTTCTGGATTTATCATTCTGATAAAAGATTATTTTGCTTTTAGAGTTGTTACCAAAGCCTTTTCTGAGCTAGTTGTTCAGCCCAAGGCACTCTGACTCCTCTTCCCCTACCCAACAGCTGCTAAAAGATTTCATGAAATTGCCTTCACATGAACCCATGCCTGGGCTTCTTTCAAGGCATCCAGGGGATCTCTGAGCTCCCTTCCAATCTGGACTTTTCCATGATTCCATGATTCCACGATTCATCTTCCATGTTCAGAACCTGGTTACACTTCGGGTGCACCGCTTCACCCCAGGACCTGGAAATTTACTGTTCAAAATACACTAGGAGAGGTTTTTCCTATTAATTTGACACTGGGAGCTGGGAATGAGCAGGAGCACGGACATCCCGGCACTGGAGGCAAAGCACCTCGGGCAGCAGCAGCCCGAGGCCAGAGGTGGGACCCCCATCTGCTCACCCTGCAGCATCCCTCCTGAGCTGCACATCCCTGTATTGCAGACATGCTCGTGGCGCACATTCAGCCCTACAGGTAAGGGCTGAGCCTGCTGTACCACTGCCAAGACAATCTTTCTGATCTTATTTCTCTTCTTATTTGTAGGACAATAACCAATCTCAAAGGAGGAGGCAAAAATTGCCTAGAGATTTGACTGCTGAGCGTGAGGAAAATCTCCTGACTGTTTTCCATGGTAACTGTTCCGAAGTACGGCCATTTTCAGAGATTACCAGTTTCCTGAAAACCCTGTTTTTTTCCCCCACTGTGTTCAATATAAAGTACTTTTCCTTTCCACACCTATAAAAGAAGGCTAATCTGCAAACTGAAAGCCAAGTCCTTCGTCCTTCCCTGTGCTGAGCCTCAACGCAGAGAAAAATACAGTGCCAGCAGCAATCTCGTTCTAACTGCTGCCTACGGCCTGGCTCACGTGGGACGGGAAGGCACAAGCGATGTGCTTCCAAATGGCCCCTGTCGGCACCTGAAGAGAAACAAGCAAAGACAACAGCAGCCCGTGTTATCAGGAAAGTCCAAGCACAACTAAGGAGAGCCAAGTGAAGCAAGGGAGCAGAAAAGTGTCCCTGCATCACCATCTAGTGGGCGTTGTGTTCGGTAAAATAAATCCCGCACCCACAGGTGCGTTCGTACGGACGCTGTCTCTGCCGGTCAATGTCTTGCAATCTGCCGAAAGATGGGTAAGCACCTTGCTACGCCTGCATGAGAAATGTTGGGCTGAAGCAAAGCTCCTAGATGTGATGTATTTCTGCGACACAGGTAGAAATGATTCAACTTTCTGCTTGAATGTTCCTCGGAAAGTTTCCAGGGACTCCTCTTGAACCAGAAACTTGCTGCAGGAGCGTTTCTCTGGGCTCGCTCTCCAGGGCCTTGCTGTTTGCACTGCTGACTTTGGACAGGGGGCAAAAGCTCTTTCGCTGGCAATCCTCTACACTTCTGTACACCACTGTTTGAAGATGCCCTGTGTTGGGGTACTACCTGTGAGACGTGCTGAATCCAGTCGACAGAACGTCGTGAGAAGGTCTCAGCTCCTTCCCGAGTCTCCAGCTGCTCCAGGCTGGTAGCAGCACATGAACAACCACAGAAATTGAAATTCTGAGCGTATTTTACCCTGTTGAAGACCTGTGAGATACTGAGGTTAAAAGGCACACTTTACTGTAACTGTCTTTGCTCTCAGAGATATATTTTTTAAATGCTTTGTGGTCTGTAGAGCAAATGCTGGTCTTCACCCTGAGCCAAATAGCCTTCTTGGAGGTTGTCATGTTAGACTCCCCCTCTGCCCTCGCCTTAGCTCTGTGATTACAGCTACATGAGATATGACCTCTAGTCAAATAGTCTGAGAAAGGGTGCTTTAAAAGCTCTGGAGCACTGCACCAGCAGCCAGACTTTAATGAAAAGGCAGGAAGGGCTGCATTTTTATTCATTTTTTTTTTTTTTTTTTTAATGGATTTCCATGCTTTGGTTTTGGGGGAGGCAAACTGAACTGAACTGTTACTTTCCAAAAAACCGGATTGCAGTTATCTGGAGGCGTGGGCCTGGGGCTTGTCTCCGCAGGCTGATGGAGATGGGATATTGGGTGGACATGGCACACTGTCAGTGATGCTGAGCTGTTCCTGACCTGTTCCTGCAGGACCCAAACTGTGTGGAGAAACAATGCTGCTTTGTTTCCCTAGCAGACTGTCCTTAGCTTTAGTCATTATCCTGCTGCAACCCTCAGAGCCCAAATCCAGCCTTTCTACGTGCACAAAACACTCAGCTCAGCGCGGATTTAGTCAGCACCTTGCCAAAACAACCAAAAGCACAGTGCGCCAAGAGCCCGACCCGCAGAGGCCTGCCTGCTCCGAGGGCTGGTGGCGAGGCAGGGCTGTGCACAAGGCCCTGTTGTCCCCTGTGCCACCAAACAAAGGCTGCTGTGTGCTAATGCTGGCTTGGCGTCAGTCTGGGGGTGACGGGGCAGGCAGCGATTAGCTTCCAGTGAGCACACACTGAGCTTTGCATGCATCCAGACGGTGGAGGTTTCTCCTCAGCTCCCATTGCTCCAGGAAGGTATGGCCATGGGGTGCCCACGCCTGTGTGGCCCGGGCAGTGAGTCCTGCAGGGATGGGATGGGATTGAGTGGAGCTGTCAGGGGGCCAAGTGTGAGCACTTTGGTGGGGAACGCAGGGTTCCTGGCTGACCGACATCCCCTCCCCATGGGACAGGGACACCTCTGCTCTGTGAGCACAGTGGGGACTTCCCACTGCATGCCTCAGAGGGTGGTGGGAGGCACCACAGGGCTGGGGCAGGCAGCAGGAAGCGGAGGCAGAGTTCAAAGCAAATTAAAAAGTGCATAAAATATCCCCTGGGTCTGATATCACTGAGCTACTTCCACTACTTCCACTGGCATTGTAAAGACTTTACACTCTCAATCTGTCCTTTTTTTTTTTTTTCTCCTTTAAAACAGCATAGCTTCCTGCCAAGGCTTTTCCCTTGCCACCCTCTGTGATACGAGGATGGTGCTGGGGACGTCATCGCTTGTGCAGGGCTCAGGTTTCCCCTTATTGCTTGAGTGACGCTGCCTGTCCCAACAGGTGTTGGCGAGAGGCCACCACCAGCGTCCCCGGAGGCTGGGCAAGCGGCTGGTGTTGGTGGCAATGCTCACCTAGGAGCTGGGTGCCTCCACACGCGGTGCCACCTCCAGGCAGACAGGGAGCCTGGCACTAGCCCGAGCCATGGAGCTGACCCCCGAGATGAAAAGGTAGGCGGTTTTGGGGAGGGTTTCCCCGCGTTACGCATGTAATTTGAGAATAAAAGCATGTGTGCCCATATCCTGGGAGGGATGAGGTCTGAGGTAGGCTTTGTGAAGAGACCTCCTGTGTTTAGGTGTGATGAAATTAGAGAGATACTGGGCTTGTGGTTCAGCCCACAAGCTGAACCCACGGTCAGCTTCCAGGCAGATAGGAGCCTGAGGCTCCTCATGCCTCTGACCCTGCTGCTGCCAGGGGAGACTTTGGCTGCCATGTTCAGCACTCCTGCAGGTGTTGAGGTCCTGGACCAGCAGCGGGATGGGCAGTACCAGCCCAAAACATTGCAGTCAGTTTTCAGAACTGGGCTAGATTTTAAACTGGATGTTAGAGAACATCTCTGTTTTTCCCATCCTGTTCTGTCCCCTCACCATCCCCAGAGGTGTTCAAGAAATGTGTAGATGTGGCACTTAGGGAGATGGTTTAGTGGGCATAGTGGTGGTGGGTTGGCGGTTGGACTTGATGATCTTAGAGGTCTTTTCCAACCTTAACGATTGTATGATTCTATGATTCTGAGTGCTAAGTAAGCCTGTTCTACCTTCCCAGCAATAAGAATTGATCAGTGTTGTAAACCCTGCCTGAGAAGCAATGCTGAAAGCCTCGGTGGAAGAGTTAGCTTGGCATCCTCCCTGCTGGTGAATGCTTGTGCTGCACAGTCCATCCAGGCCACCTGGCAGGTCTCCTGCAATGGCTGGAAACATTTGACCGCTCAGAAATGGAGTACGTGTCCCCAGCCCATCCCTGTGCGGGGGAAACCATGCCACCTCTCAGCATTTTAGTGGGAGATTTATCCTGAAAATCATCTTGCTTTTTTCAGCCAGCTGGGAGGACAAAATAGTCCTCTGTCTTGACAAGCAGAGACTGAAGAGGTCAGACGGTTGAGTGGAAATCTGAGAGACTGGCCTGCAGCCAACCTGGAGCTTATGGAGGGGGGCTGAGGTCAGGCTCATTACTGCTGAACTTCTGTGAGGCCTTTTATGGGCAATTTCAGGTCAAGATGGCAGAACTGAGACCTTTGATTTACCTTGTGGGAGCCAGAGAAGCTCTTCCTACAGAGTTTTGGCCAAGAACTCATATGAAATGGGCAGTTCTTAGAGGAGCCTGGCAGCATCCCAACATCTCCAAGTATTTCTGGGACACCTTTTTCTTTTCTTGCCTTCATTCACCAAAGCAGTGTGTTATTTGCACACATGGACATTTCCTTGCTACCTGCTAGCACAGGCATTTTGTGCCTGTGTTTATAGGCCCAACTGTAAGACTCCCTTTCTTCTTTTCCACGTCCTGGCTTGTTTCTTATTCATGCAAGATCTTTCCCCAGCACAGGGGAGTTTAGGGCTGCTGACTTCTTTTGCAGACCATTTGACATGAAGCATTTTGTAATGGCAAAGCTCTGGGAGCAGCAATGTGGCTAAACCGAGGTTATGCAGGAATATTGTCCTTAAATCTTGCTGTGCACCTCTGTGTGGAAATGCAGTTATGGAGAAGATGACAACTTTCCTTGCATAGGCATCCTCACCTTAAAACTTCCTTTGCAGAAATGAGGTATCTGCTTCAATTTCATTTCATAACTTCCTTTTGCTAGTGTTAAGTCTCATTCCTATTTCATAGACATGGCATATTGTCAAAGGAAAATGGAGATGTGACTTCATTGCCAGAAATCTTCACACACAAAAGAATTCTAAATGAAAAAGTCTAAGAACCCTGAGGGAGAAGACTTTTGCCTACATGAAAACAGTAATGGTCCAATGACTTCTTTGCCTTTTGCCCCTTGAGTCCTATGGCTTTTACTAATCACCCAAGTAACATTTGAAGCCAGGAAAAGCTGAAATTAAAAAATAGAAGCAAAACAAACCCTGAAATACTGGGCCAAGCAGCGCACTTCAGATGCTGAAGTTCACTATAGCCTTTTTGTAATTTCACTATTTCTTTTACTCCTTTTGTGAGTAAAGACTTCACAGAGCATGTAATATCAGCTAATCTGATGCCTTCACTTGATTGCATTGACTGGTTAACGATTCTTCATATGCAGAAAATCTTTCACCGCGCATCTCAGACAAGTACTGGTGCACGTGGCTACTCCATCATTGGCACTTCTTGGTGATCAGCTAACCAAGAACTTTTGACTTTCTTTATTGTAGTAAAAGATAACAGATGGTGTTGATTATTCAGTGAGGAAATTCTGTCTTGGAGTACCTTCCTTTTGTTCTGCATTTTCAAAGCAGCTTCAAAAAAGCATACAGGATCTTCAAATAACCAAAGTACTATACTTTCCTTACAGGAATAGGTTACCCAGCATGAACTTTGAAGCAGAGATTCTGGCAGATCCACACGATAATTCAGGTATTTGGGAGTAAAAACCAAAAAGGAGATAAAAGTAAAATGCCCATTCAGCTTGCTAGCACTACAAATATAACTTAATTCTTTTGAAAACAGAGTTAGAAGTTGGTAAAATAAGAAAAAGAAAGGAAAAGGATGGTACACTGAATATAATTCAGGCGATTTCTGGTTTATTTTAGGGTACAGTTCAAAGTGCTAAGGATAGATATTGATATCTCTACAACCAATAGGGCTGGACATAGGATCCCCATTCATACCCCCCAGGAACACAGCAGCCAGGGACTTGTGATTTTGGAAACAGCACAGGCATCCGTTTAAGATTGCACAGTCCGGTATGAGACGAAGTTTTCTTTTACGCAGCAACTCAAAGCAGAATTTAAATAAGCAACTCCTCAAAGACAAAAATGAGGACGAAGATGCTCTGCTGAGTCTTGTCCTTCACCCTCATTACATTTAGGAGGAAAAGCTGATTTTTTTCTCTGTCAGCACTACCTTTTCAGTGCTGCTCTCAGATGTTGAGGCTGGCACTACTGCTGCACCCCTGCTGTAGCCGTCCGTCTGAGGTAGACCCCAGAGACAGTACTCAGCTGAATGGCAACTTCTGGTGAGCCTCAAGTCTTAGTCTTATCACTGCTCCTCAGACCCAAGCGGTTGGCCAGGGCTTGTGGCCTGGCAGGAGGACTGTCATTAGGATGAGACTGCAGGAAAGTGTTTTTTTTTTTTTTTTTTTTTTGTTTAATAATTTCTTGCTGCCCCTTGAATTGCCCTGGGCCTTGGGCCTTGGTTCAGAGCTAGAAATCTTAGTCCTGGTGACATGCACTTGAGCACGAGCCCATTCATGATGAAATACTTTTCAAGATGAAATACTTTTGCTGCCAATTAGCCTCATGGCCACGAGTTGTGGCTCCCAGCGGGGATTCACCTTCCTGGCAGCTCATTGCAGTCCCATGCCAGTGAGAGCCAGGAAGGAGGCACGCAGGGTTAACTGTTTTTGCTTCAGCTGCAGGTGTGCATTTTTGTGCTGCAGCACCTCTGGTAGCAAGTGTACCAACAGCTGGCGGGTTCATTCCAGCATGCGTGGGAGCCATGGCCCTCCCAGATGTGGACCTCCTGAGCAATTGCTTTCTCCTTCTTGCCAAAAATACACTCCAGTCACCTGCCTTTCTGAAAACCAAATAGTATCCAGCTAAGCATCTTCAGGAAATTATGGATACATCTTCCTCAGGGCAACCTGCAGTAATGGCAGTCGCTTAAATACACTGGTGACAAAGGGCATCAAAGAATAATTTTCATAACTTTAGTGTCAACAGACTGAAAGATTTCTCATGAGCCCACTTGCATGGATGGCTCCTGGGCTGTGTGCCTTATGTACCGTCTTCCTGAATCTCTGGCTTCTGTTGGGTTGGGCTGGGTTTGGTTTGGTTTCCTCCATGAGGTAAGTGCTTTGGTCCTTCACCTGCCTGGAAGTCGCTAACACACAACCCATATTTGTTTCTCAAGAGCTGTATGTGATCCCCTCCATGAGAAGTCTCACGTCTGAGGAGTATGTAGAGGCCTTTAAGTCATTTTTGGATCACTCGACAGAGCACCAGTGCATGGACGAGTTCAACAGGGAGGAAATGCCTCACATTGTGGCTGGGTAAGGAGCGCATCCAGGCAGGAAAAGCCATCTGTGATCTTGGGAGGGCAGCCTGTGTATCATGGTCAGCAAGCATGCTTAAGGATTTTCTGGGGGATTAATGAATTTTTCTTGCTTTTAATTTTTGATTTGCTTAAAAATGGTTTTTAGGATATTCTGTTTAGTGACTCCAGTATATATGCAATTTCAATTAATACACTCTGCTGCTTCTCCACTTATGTTGAAGAAAGAACCAAGATCTGATCTGAATGTCCATCTGCTTTTGTTAGCTGATTTTCCAAGGATCAAAAGTTTTTAGATTTTTTGTCCTTTTTTTTTTTTTTTTTTTTTTTTTTCCCCAAAGGAAAGCTCCCTCTTTCCTCTCTTCCTGCTTTTGGGACTCTCACACATCCATCCAAACAAATGTCTCTAAGTCTATTCTAGTGACTAAGTCTTGGTTTTCTCAGTCCCCTATGACCTCCTTATTTCTATCTTAAGTCGATTTGCATTGCTTAAGTACCAAATGATAATCAGTTTTGTGAAGTACTGATGTAATGTACTAAGCCTGTGTGACTGCAGAGAGTTTCAAAACAGGCTAGATCCAAACCACAAGAAAAGTCATTCAAGACTGAATAATTTTTGGATGTTCTGGAAAATGTATTCCCCTTTGAGAAAAAAAATCAAGCAGGTAACTCCAGACCAGATGTTTATACCTGTCTGTCTGTCTGTCTGCCTGTCTATCTATCTATCTATCTATCTAAAGCAGTAGAAGTAATAATAAAGAAAGAATTTGTCTGGGGTAATTTTAAATGAAACATCTATTTTTGTTTGCTGGACCGATACAAAACATTGCAGCTTAGTAGGATGCTAATGTGAGGTCTGTCTGAGCTTTCATCTTCCACCTGTAACTTCTTTAGACCAGGAGCAAAACATCTCCAGCCTTCACTAGGACCAAGGCTCCCTGACTGGCTCTCAGGATTTCCTACTCTGTCCCTTCTTTTGAGTCATTGCTGTGGTGTCCCTTGAGATTTCACAAGGAAAATGCCATCCCTCTGCACAGGCTGTCTGAGAGCAGAATAGGACCATGCAGCACATTCACATACAGCAGCGAGGAGCCTTGAGCCTGGGATGCTCATCCTTGAGCAAGGCTGTTACAAAATACACTGCCAGCAACCTCATGATATACATATATATGTATTTGGCTCTTTTTTAGTAGTTCTTCTAAGTTAAAAATTATTGAAGGTTCTGGCCTTCCCTCTCAATTTCAAGCCAAGATGAACATTGAAAAAAGAGAATTTACAGTCATCAGGATAGCCCATTTCTTCACTTTTTTTCTGGGCATTTATACCCAATGTCAGAAAACCAGAGCTGACTCCTGAGGGCGTAGAAGTTTGCTCCATCTCGCCTTGTCCCCACAGATCCTGCCAGGTACAGCACTGCTCCCTGCAAAGGGAACTGCTCACCCCAGGTTTTCTTGAGGCCTTTTTGCATGGTGCCAGCCATAGCTTGAAGAAAACTCTGGCAAGGGAAGAGAAATACTATATCCTGCTGCCTACTGTACTTTGAAATATGAGCCTGCTAACACAGGCCAGGCTCCTGCCATGTAATAAGTTATAGCTTGGTTCCAAAGGGATGCTTGAATTTCCATATCAATTCATGTGGCACATCTCAGTTAAATTTCTGGGCCACCGTAGCATCCAAGATACTGGAATTAAAACATAAAGTTGTGTGACACAGTGTGGTTGAGTAACGTGTACTTATAATTTCAGTCTCGGCAATGGAAAATCGACAATTAATGTTCTGGGAGTGGGGAGTGGCACAGGTAAGGAGCTGAACAGCATGACTGATGCTGGGGAATGGGGATCCCAGGGGAGAGGGAGAATGCTACCCAGGTTTTGAGCAAAGGGGAGAACTACTCCTGTGTTAATAACAGTACTTTTAATGGAAACTGCCTCCTGATGACTCTCAACTGACGGTGTGTGTCTAAAATCAAGGCATCTTTCACCTGGTTAGGTAGGAGAGCATCTTCAAACCTCATTGGAGAGACTTAGGGATGTCTAGGAGGTTGGTTCCACCCAAAGGGCCTGTCCTGGAGTCTCCCATCCGAAGTCTCCCATCCGAAGGCACCTCCTGCTGTGCCTTACCTTTGCAGACCCAGAGGCCATGGAGATGAACACACGCTCGCCACAACCATTAACATGAGGCTTCATCAGCTTCTTCAAGATGTATTTCTTTGTTACAACTCTATAACAGAGGTTTAACTGCAAATGTTGTTTCCTCTGGAGAGAAACAAACTTTTGGCAGAAATGGCTTTAAAGCTGTTCTAAATGTATTCATGTTTAAAAAAAAAAAAAAAAAAAAAAAAGCAGTGAAGCAGTGAAACATCCAGCTTTGCTCCTAGGGAAATTGGGAGAAAATAAAAAACAGAGAAAAGAAGTAACAGTTCAATTTATCAGAGTTTAATTTTGCTTTTAAAAGTATTTTCAGCTGAATTATGTGTGGTAATACTTTCTAGTGAAAGTATTTTTTCTCACTCTTTGTGCTTGTTTTCTTGACTAAGACAAAAATAACAGTGTGACTGTTTTCCCCAGCAGGGAATATGTTGGAGCATATGAGAGCAAGGAGGAAGAAATCATTCAGTTCTCAATTACACTCCTTTCTCATTAAGTATTATAAAACCGAAATTCTGTCTGACTCCAAGAAAACACAAGGGAAAGGAGAACTCTTTATGCTACCCTCATTTTTCCTTATTTCCTCTTCAGAAGAAGTTTCAGTGGGAAAGTAAAAACCCTAAGTTGCTGGCAGGGACATAGGCTCACATCCTGCAGAGTGCCAATGCTGCCTGAGCTGAACTTGCACGGGCAGCAGGGGAGCGAGCCAACGTGGCACCGAGCGAAAGGTCGTGTGTGATCCCTGACCTTCTGAGGCTTGGACTCTGATTTCACAGGGCCAAAATCAGTTCAGCCGACTGAACTGTTAGTGGGGATTATGACCTGCTCTGCATCCTGAAAGGCTGCTGTTTGATCCTGGTCACGCTTTCTCTTTCGTGTTCCCCCGCGGCTGGTGCAAGCATCTCAGCTGTCAGATCTCAATGAGTGGATCTGCAATGGGGTTTCACTCTTGCTTCAGCAGTGCCCCAGTGTGGCTTGTGCTGAAGGGTTGCTAATGGCAGCTTTCCCACTTTTTTTTTTTTTTTTTTTTCTGGGAGGCACACGAGCCTGGGGACAGGGCAAACCTGAGCAGCGTCAAATGTTGATTTGCCACGGACCGTGACTGCCTTTTATTGTATCTTCTGAGCCCTGATTTTCCTTTTTTTTTTTTTTTTTTTTTTACATGGA
>VXAV01008266.1:67067-148024 GCA_013399715.1 Alectura lathami
TTTCTTTGGTGGGGGGTGTTTTGGGGGCGAGTAGGGTGTGGTGAGAATCTTGGGAAGGTCCTACTTGACCTTACAGAGCACAAAATATGGTTCTTATCCACAGACTTTCAAAGTATCAGCATCTTTGCTTCAAATTCAAGCTGGCTGGAACTCCCCTCCTTGCATTCTATTTACTTTAACACTTACCAAAAATGACAACTTCTTTCATAGCTAGTCCATCAGCTGAAAATCCAGAGAAGATGCAGGGTTTGGGGTGAAGCCCCCTGTGTGTGACATTTGCACAGGCAGACTATTTTTAGGCCCTGCCATCAGCTGCTGGCAGGATTTTCACAGAAATCCACTCAAGGTGATCAGCTCTGCTGTTTATTTCCACAGTCTCAGAATAACCAGATGGGTTTTGTACTCTTGGTGCATCACGGCCTTTCTGACAGGAATAAAGGTGACCCGAATCATTTCAAGAGGGACTGGGAAGTTCCTAGGACAGAAAGACAGACTGACACTTTCTCCTCCAGAGCTCAGACTGTGACAGAGGAGTAGCAATAGCTAAATATGCAGGGCAACAACGTGGTGCTCAAGCTGCAAATAGATGAGTATTTATTTGCAGCTCAAAAATAACAACTGGGTAATGAGTGTCCAGAGCTGAGACTGTGTGGCCTGGCTCCGGAGAGGACAGATCCACTGCAGATCCCCAGCTCTCCAAGCAGTGTCACACCTGCAGCAAAACTGCTGTCACCTCCCCAGTGCAGTGCCAATGTGAAAGTTGCACAGCTGTGCAGACTCCCTCCTCGCTCCTAATTCTTACTTTGTGCTTTCCCCAAAACCTTATGCTTCCTATTGTTCTAAAACATTGGTCTTTGATTATTTCAGCCTTTTTCTCCCATGACCCAGAATTTTACCATTAGTAGCTTTCTGCTCTGTTGCTTATCTCTTCCTTGTTCTCAGTCTTATCTGTAAGTACTGTTACCCTGAGCAGTAACACATTGTGATAAGTGCTGTTACTGGCTGAGATGCTACAATGGAAGGTAGAAAGTTCCTCACATCTTTGGGGATTTCCGTGTAGTGGAGGCAGCAGGCGCTCTGGCATCCTTTTATAACAGTTCAAGTGGTTTTTAAAATAATGGCTTGTGTTTATTGAACAGGTGAGCAGGATTTGAAAATGATCCGGATCCTGCAGGCTGCTCACCCGGGGGTCCTTATTAACAACGAAATCATAGAGCCCAACCCACAGCATGTGTCTGCCTACAAAGGTGAGGCACCTTGGGCTCCTCCGCATCCTGGGGCAAATTCAGAACCGTCGATTTGTACAATGATTTATTCTGCTGTTCTGTGAAATTTGTGTTTTTCTTCTGCTTTTTAAACAGAGATGGTTAATCAAGCTTCAGATCTGCAGGGTGTCTCCTTTATTTGGCACCAGCTCACTTCCACAGAATATGAACAACAGGTTAAAGAGAAAAGCATGCACAAGAAATTCGACTTCATACATATGATTCAGGTAAGGAGGTTTTTTTTTTTTTTCATATGGGAGTATTAGTTTTAAGCACTCCCTTCACTTCTGGTGGATGCATCAAGTTGGAGGGACCAGGGCTGGACACAGTTCTCCAGCAAGAAATAACTTCTGCAACAGCTGTACAAATGCTAAACCTCATCCCCAATCCACCCAGGTCTTAGTCTCTGTTTTTCACTGGTTTACCTGCATGTGGGTAATAAAACAGGGCTGTCAGACTGTCAGGCATGCACATAAAACATCACGCAGAGGCCAGAAATTATGCTTTGCCACTGCAAAAGGCTGGAGTTTTTTTGCTTAATCAGAGTAGTTTGGATGGCACTGAAGGGAAACATTAGTGAACATCTGCACCGGTATCTGCACTCTCACACAGGTGCATCACCTGTGTGAAGTCAGTAAAAATAGTGAAGAACTTGCCTAAAAACTGATTAAAAGGATGCACACATTTCCCAGCCAAAAAACTGTGCTGGACCTGGAGGGCAGGGATGGGCGGGAAGCGACTGGGAAGTGTTGTAAAGAACCAGCTCTGCACAGAGAGCACAAGCCTTGCAGGGTTGGAGGAGGAGTAACGGATGCATGCAACTCTCCCTTCCAGATGCTGTACCGCGTGGAAGATATTCCTAACACCATCAAGTTTTTCCACAGCTGCCTGGACCATCAGGGTAAACTCCTGATCATAATTTTGTCAGGTAAGAGAGGCCTCCCATTTTTGCATCGTTGTTAGTGTTCTGAAGAGCTATGAAGTAGGAGAGTCAGTAATAATTGCCTTGAGATTTTAGTAGCACTAATTCCATAGCAATTAAACAAAACTAACTTTTTCATGTGCTTAGTCTTTTGGGGCCACATGGACATAGCCTACATGCTCTTGCTTCCCTACATGTAAAGCAGATGAATGACTCTGTGAAATTACTGGCTGTAGAGAAGTGCAGCTATGCTGGGAAGAAGACCAGTCCTTGTTCATGGTGAAATGAGAACCATGCAAAGACAGCCTGCTGGGGCTCTTCTCTCCGCGTAGCAATGGCCAAGACCCCAGCAGGGCAAAGGGATCTGCCCAGAGCTGTGGGTTTTGAAACAGAGGCACTTATGATGCCACCATACTTATTTTTAAGGAAGTGTTTTTTCTAGTGTGGCATTCTTGAGCCCCCAGCTGGTGGTGTGGTGGACAAAACACAATTCCCTATGTTCAGCATTAAACTTCCCTCCAGCTCTAACAGTGATGGGCTTTTCCAGGTGTATATTTTTAGATGTGCACTTGAAAATGATGTTCAATACCCGCACTGTTCTATTAAAGGGGCATTCTATTAGAGCTAACATGCACGTGCAGGCTCCGTGCACTGGTACAGCTGTGTGCAGTCCTCTGTCCCTGATCACCTGGGACTTTCACTGAATCAGGAGAGTTTGGGAGGGAGGGTTGTGGGAGGTCATGGTTTTCCCCGTCTTCAGGCAAAGATGTTCATGAGTGGACTCAAGTGAGCGGAAAGCCCTTCCACTACTCCTGGCGGGGTCTGTGCCAGCAGTGAGGAGCATTTCAGACCTGTTCAGCCTGGTGCTGGGCTGCCCTGGAGTTGCAGGCCTGACCTTTCCTCCTGCTCTGCAGACAGCAGCGGGTGGTCCAGCTTATGGAAGAAGTACAGGCACTGCTTGCCTTCAACCGACAGCGGCCACTACATCACCTCCGGTGGCATCACGGCTGTACTGAGGAGGCTCGGCTTCGAGTACCGCGTTCACGAGTTCCCGTCGGGCTGGGACATCACCGAGTGCTTCATCGAGGGGGCCCCAGCTGGAGGCCACATGATGGATTTCCTGACAGGGACAAAAAACTTCCTGGGCACGGCACCCGCGGCTCTGCGGAGCCGTCTGCAGGAGGCTCTCTGCCAGCCCGAATGCAGCAGCAGGAAGGATGGGAGAGTCATTTTCTGCAACAACCTCAGTATGATTGTAGTTGAATCCTAGAGGCTGGACCAACTGCAGAGGTGGCGTGGGGCAAGGTGGTTATAAGGCAAAGCATAGAAGGGGAGGCAGGAAAGCAGAGCTCATCCATCCCAGTCGGGGTGGATGGAGCAGCCTGCAACATCAAGGGTGAGCTCTTTGTCCTGCTGACCTCAACAAGCTGCACGCTGCTCTGCACTAAGCTATTTCATATATATTTTTTTTTAATCATCATAGCTATTTACTACCCCAAATGTCTCAGCATCTTGCAGTATAGATGTGTCTTAAAATTTTGTCCAGCTTTTTGTTTGTAGAATTTCTGGATTCCGGGATAGTACTTGCTCTGTGCTCTTTCGGGCAGGTATTAATTTTGGTACTTTCTTACTGCTGTTTTCCTCCATAGAAAGTAAAATCTGTTTTAAACCAGATGTCACATCTTGCTCTGTGTATGTGGCCTTAGAGGAAATGAAGAACAAAGAGGTTATTTAGTTAAAACCAGAAAAATGCAAAGTACCATTTTATGGAAACACTAAGTGCTTCTTGTAAGCAAGAAAAGTGACATTGAGGACGTGCAAGAGCTGAGCTGAGCTGCAGCTTGCTCTTGTGTTGCAGCTGCAAGAACATCACTGCAGCCTGCCCTGTGCCCTGTTTGTCCTTGGGGTGACTTCACCGTGGCACCTACATTACTTAAATACAAAGGAAGGGCTTAATATGGTTAATATGGTCACATAGGTCAGCTGAGACCTTGCTCTGCATTTCAGACCGTGGTGCTGGGCAGACATTGGGCTGAGCACACAGGCAGAAAGGGCCCACGATGCTGCTGGCCTCATTGCAAACAGCTCTCAGAGCAGGAGGCACAAGCTTAGGTGGGAAATACCTGCAGGCGCGGAGCATGCCTCCATAAACTGATTTTTTTGTGCTTAAGCTGGAAAGCACGTGCCCCATGGCTTTCAGAAACATTTTCTCTGAAATTATTGTATGAAAAAAAAAAAAAGAGGAACAAACGAAAAGTTGTAGGAAAATGGTAACGTAACATCATCTGTTTGGAAGGACCATGGCACTCTCATCTGTAAGTACTGTTGGTTTGAATTCTTCTTTGCTGTCAGTCTAAGAAACATCAACCCACACTGGATAGCCTTCCTCTAGAGCCTCCTCTATCCCATACCTATGCACTAGCTTTCTGTTTGGATCCATATTGTTCTTATTCTGTAGCTAGCTCCTTTGCCTGCTCACAGCACCGGGCAGGGAGCACAATGCTGGCGTGGTAGACAGGCTCTCAGCACTGCTCCCATCAACGTCGTCTTTCAACTTTTAGTTTCTATGTTTTATTTCCAGGTGTTAGTGATGTCTCTGTCTCTCTCTGGTTAATTAAAAGGAAAAAAAGTGTATAGCAAATACCAGGCTTGCCTTCCAAGCTTCAAAGAACCATCTGCCTGATAAGTTGCCCCAAAACTTCCCTGACCAAGCAGCACTTAGGCTCTCACTTCTCGGTGCAGTTTCCTGAGCAGATAGATGTGTTTCCAGTAAGCAGATAATCAAAAAGATCGGTGAGAAAAAAATTTACACACGCCTTTGTAAATCAATGCACAAATGCTCAAAAGAAAAGGAGCACTTCAAAGCAGACTGTTCTGTGACAGCCTAGGGAGATGAAACAGGGCACCCCATTAAAAACGCAGCTGCCTAATGCTTTAGCTGTAATCTTTCTTTTGATTCTTGAAAAGCAAGTCGTTTAACAAGTCATTTAACAACAACTCTGCTTGTACACCTGGAACAAATACTATTCTAAGTGTCTATTCTGTTTATTTATATATTTATTCTGTCTTTATTATGCAAGCTATTAACCATTTGTGGTGCTTTTCGAGACACACTGCCATCCCACGCAGGGGTTCTGTCTTTGAGGTGACCACGAGAGGGCTGCAGCAGCCGGCGGATTCCAGCTGGCTCAGAAAATGCTCGAGATGCTGGGCTGGGGGAACAGAGCTGAGCAGGCAGCAAGATCATGCTGCTCTGCCTGGGGTCTGTGCTCTGCAGGGGTCTGTGCTCATTCGGGATATTTTGCTTTTTACTTGGCCAGTGTTCAGTCTTCGGGGCTGAATGTTTTGTCTCTGTAATTTATGTTAAGGCTTCTCTTCCCATGAATGTTACCAGGAATGAAGACAGCATAGGAGATGGAAAATGTGATATCTTATTGCTGAATAATCCCATGAAATGACAAGCTCAGTAAATTAATGGAGCATGTATTGAAAATATTAAAACTAACAATCAGGGAGCAAAACATAAAAATACAGATGCCAAAACATATTTCCTTTGGTATTTCCCCACAAAAATCTGATGAGGCTAACACTAGGAAAGCAGAAAACATTTGAGTACCCTGCCCATTCTTCATGAATAAACACACCAAATTAATACGTGGCTGTAAGGTGAGATACTTAAAATACCTAAAAGGAGCTTACAGGCAGGAGGGGGACCGAATTTTTACACGGGTGGATAATGGTAGGACAAGGGGGAATGGGCTAAAACTGAAGGAGGGGAGGTTTAGGTTGGACATCAGCAAGAAATTCTTCCCTAAGAGAGTGGTGAGGCGCTGGCACAGGCTGCCCAGAGAAGCTGTGGCTGCCCCATCCCTGGCTGTGTTCAGGGCCAGGCTGGATGGGTTCCTGGGCAGTTTGATCTCGTGAGCTAGTGGCTGGCAGCCCTGTCCACGGCAGGGGGGTTGGAACTAGATGGTCTCTGAGGTCCCTTCCAACCCAAGCCATTCTATGATTCTATGAGATCTCCAATGGCCACAAGCCACACAGTATCTGTATTAATAGCATTCATTGAAACACCATGCTTTACCTGGCAGTCTTCAGGTTAAGGGTGACAGCTCTCCCTTGGGAGAAGGAAGCTGAGGCAAGATCTAGATGTGGCAGAGCATTTCCCACAAGGTTGTACATAGGATACCCCAGAAACACTAAGGGCATGCTTATGCCCAGGAAATAGTCTGCCAGATGTCCTGAAACTACGTATGATTTAGAATTGCTTCCTCAGAAATATTAAACTGGGTGGGTCCTTGCTAGGCACAGAATACAGAGTTCCTGAGGGACTGAAGACTTTTGTGATGGGAGCTTGGGAATAATTGAACACAACACTCAGTGTCTTTTGATGTAGTCAGTCCTGATGACCCAAAATAAGAACCCTCTCTAGATGATCTTTAACCAGTAGAGAAGGCAGTAAAGGCCAGACAGTTCTCCCTGAAGTTGTCACTTTTAGCTCCACGTACAGCTGATAGGATCACACTAACCTTCCTGGAGATCATAATGATCTCTTCATAGGAAAAATAACCTTCTGGGTCAGGTGACCTCTAAGAAGGTGTTTATCACCCTACTTTTTAAAGTACAATATTTTTTGAAGGACGGATCCTCCAGGCAGAACAACCTTATTGGAGTCTAAAATGTCTTTGTTATTAACCATTGCTCCTTGAAGTGACTCACCTCCAATATTTAATTGTCAGCAGATACTTAAATCGTGCTAAATGGTGAGAGTCGTGGTTAGCTCTGATAAGACCTCTTCAGAAGTCACGAAGCAAACAAAAATCTCCTTTTGCCACCAGTACTAGGTGGCTTGCCTGCCTCTAAGAACACCCTTATCAATGCAAATGTTACTTGCAATCAGTCCTAAAAGAGGGAAAAAATCTTACAGCTCTCCTTACGGGGAAGTTGTGCTAGATGGACATTAAAGGTCCCTTCCTACCCAAATGGTTCTAATATTATTCCCCTACTATGAATATGTTCAGCATGGTGCAGGATCTGGGGCTGCAGTGTGGCCATCCAGAGGATGCTGTGGACCTCCTCCACACAGTTATTTGAGGCTGCTGGTTTTACCTAAAGCTGCAGCAGTCACAAAATGCAGGAAATCTGTCATTCAGCTCCTGTTCTTCTTCAGTTTCTTGTCTGAGCGACAGGAAAATAAATAAATAAATAAAATTTTAAAGTCCCTCCAGGATTTTTGAAGATTAAAAGAGACTACAAGCTCCAGCTGAAAGAATCTCGAGTTTGCAGAACACCCGAGACGGCCGGATCCCAGTGGGGCTTTTCTTCTCATCCCTGAGAAGGAGCAAGGAAGAGCAGAACAGGAGCTTCATTTCCACCAGACAGTTCTCGATAGTCTGAAGACACTTTTGGCCAGACCTGCCAGCAAGTTTGGAGAGAAAACATAGGCTTTGCTGTACGTCGTAAAGATGGTACCTCTGATGAATTTAGAAATGTGATTCGGAAAGTTTCAGAGCTGTCCCTAAGCCTCTACTTGTTAACATTTTTAGCATCCTATTAATCACTTTGTATGTATCTGTCAACAGCTGATACTACAGATTAAAGAAGATTGCAGCTCATTGCTCCAGTGGATGTTTTCTTCAGGTTTTAATTCGGTGGGCACTTTGCCATTGACTTCGCTATGGCAAGACTGAGTCCCTCGCTTTTATGAACGCTTTGCAATGCTTTCCTAACTCAGAGTGGTTTTGCTTTACGGGGCATCTAAATGATCATCTGGAGGGTAAATCATTTGATTTTATTATTTCTAGGAAAAAGGCTAATATACTTCTAATGCTGAATGAACAATCTGATAGATCTTGATTTGCAGGTGTTTACATACAGGTAAATGTTGACTTTGGTTTGTCGTGCTTGTACTGATCATGTTATACGTTATTTGGGGAAAGGAGAAGATATTTGAGGAAATTCAGAGAAAAATTCTACAGATTTAATATATTTAATCAATAGACCTTTATTATTTACTACTAACAACAGGTTGTTCTCCAGTTTTCAATATTAGTTATCCATTTGGGGAGGAAAAGAAATCCCTGTGACTCTTATGATCAGGTTCAAGGCAGAAATAACTGATGCTGTAGAATTAAGCAACTCAGCTGTGAATAACCCTTGATCAAAAAATTATTCACCCAAACTCACCCCACATGATAGGACTTGTTTTCCTACATGCTTAAAAATAATGATAAGAGTATAAAATTAAGCTTAGATGTCCTTCCTGAAATTTCTCAGTTCTTAAGGTTTCCCTCCAAGGTCTCTTCTTTCTCAGCAGAGCATCCTCCCCTCCCTGGCCTTGTCTCAAGGCACCCAAAGGAAGATAAACATCCCTGCGACCAGGGAATATGGGGTGGTGGCCAGCCTTCCCGGCATGACTCACTGCCTATTCCTGCCAAAAGTTAATGCAGATTTTTTTTGCTTCAGAGCCTAAGGTGACACAAAACAAATGACCTGCACTCGTCTGGGTGTTTTACGAGGAGCGTGTCACCCCATTACAAATGCCTTAAAACAACAAGCACTGCCAGAGCATAACTTCACTGCACTTAGTATAAATTATTCCTGAGCCAGTGCTTAATGTTTATTAATATCACTGATGCTTCTGAAATGTTAAGTAAGGACATTAATATAACCTACAGTGCAGAACCATGTTAGGATATAAATGGAAAAGCTCACCTCTGTATGGGTGAGATGTATTTGGGGTCCTGGTGTATTCAGAGAAGCAGCCACCCCTGGGCAAATACATTCTCCAAGCTTGTGCGGGACTGGCAGGAGTTTAAATAAATCTGCCACCTCCATCTCCGAGCAACTAATTATTTTTGATCATAATTAACATTCATACTGGTACTGGAGTCATGTTTATATATATGTCACCGTGATCCCTTAAAGTTTAATATATGAAATTTCACTCAGGCTCAGAGAACAACCCCACCTTGAGCAGAATCCTGCCCAGGCTAGGGAAAGAAGGAAAGAAATGAGGAATATAGAAAACAGTCTTTCCTTTATGACTCTTCCTGTTTCTTGCCCCATTCTCTCCTGCCTTTAGGCAACCCTGCTGTGCAGCTCCTGCATGGAAGGTTGCATTCAGGCAATCAGAATTCCACGTTGCCTTCCCTTATTAATTTGCCTAGCTCCTCTTCAAACATTTTGCAAAGCTGGGCAATAAATACACTCATTTTAAGTCCCTCTCCGCGACATGCTTTTTATCTTAATGAAAGCTCTGTTTTATTTTACTTTTTTTAATCTCATTTGACATGAGGACCATCCGGCACCCACAACCATGACCACTCAGCTCTGCTTGGTATATTTCCTTTCAGGCCTGCTCTGGACTGGATGGCACCTGTTTTGCCATTGAGTCATCATGTGCTTGGCATCACGAGGTGGTGAAAGCAGGGTGAGGAAGGGAACAGGCCAGAAGAACCAACCTGTACCAGCTCCAGTGCTGGTGGTACAAAGACAGGAAGCGCTCCCCAGCATTGCCAGGGGAAAAGATGAAGAGTTTGTTCCACCATGCGTTTTAATCCTCTGTGGAGAAATGTATGAGCTCATGAGGGTGATATCAAGTGTGTTTCCGGCTGACAGCAGCTTGCAAAGCAGAGTGGCTGGGCTGCCTGTCACCTCTCAGAAACGGGTGGCTGATATACTTTTCCAGCAGGTACTGCAGTACTGCCGTCAGGCTGAAGTTGCTCTGGAGCTGCCTTTTGGCAGAACTGAGCTTGGGCAGGACTTCACTCTCTGCTAGGTGCTCTCCTTTGAAAGCTCGTCTCCTAGGCTTGTTGGGCCTGGCTGTGACTCCTGTGGTGCAGCTGCACTCCTCCATCTGCCATTAGCACTCAAGAACAAATAGGTCTGTCATGCCTTTCAAAATCAGGCTAGAAAGAATTGACTATCACTTTTTTTATTGACTGGCAGAGGAGCATTTAATTCTGAGTACAGAAAGGTAAGTTTGTTTTTGCAGCACGGTGCTGTCCTGTTCACAAGAGGCCTGCCTTTCACTCTGGCCCTTCCACGAGCTCCCCAGCCTGGCCATTGCCACTTCGTCCCTCTGGGCCTCAGCTCCCCATCCTCACAGCCTTCCTGTCCTTGCAGGCAGGTTACGAGGCTGGATCTATCACTGCAAGAGGGAGGCTTTATCGCTGAGGTAATAGGTGTAATGCCAACACAACAGTAATAATAAATAACTTCTCTAAAACTGTAAAAGGGCCTGACATTATGAATTGCATCTCAATCGCCTGCAGCATGTGTGGATTGTGATTGAATGCAGAGCAGACCAAAGGATTTTCTCCTGCTTGCGTTTTTGCATTTGGGAAAGAAATGGCCTCTCTCCCACTGAGATGTCCTCACTGCACCAGCCCAGACCAGCTCAGGAACCTGTCACCAACACAAGTCCCCAGCGCATCATTAAGGTGAGGCTGGGGATAGGGTTCCTGTGTGTGGTAAGAGCCGTGCCTCTGGCCACTCAGCTCCTCCACCTCTCTCAGCTCCTTCTGCTTCCATCCAAGTGTTGGTGTTTTCCCTCCTGGTAAAAGGGTAAGTGTCAAGGCATTCTGTTTGTGCCCTATGTTTTTAAGCATTCCAGAGGAATATACTATCAGGGTGAAACAAAGATTGAGAAATTTTGGATTGAGATAAGAAAATTTGGGCCAAGTTATTAAACACAGAAAAACGAGACTTAAGATAGAAACAATTGCAAAACCTTAACGATGGCCGTTTCTCCTATTATATACCTTAAAAATCTTATAAAATGGAGCCTGTTAAATAGCAATAGAAAATCCTGAGTTATTTAAAATTTTATTTTCTTCCTAAAATGTCTCTCATGACAGTTAAACCTCACCTGAAACAGAAGGAAATCACAGTATCTACAAAACCGTGCTGCCATCACAGTACAGCATAACCACCCTGCTTAAAATGCTTAGAGAAATATAAAACAAGCACTTTGCAATGTCATTCCTGTGAAAAAGAGTAAAACTATAGCATATTCTGAGTTTCAGAAGACCAGGGTCAGAAACGTGGCACAGGCATCAAACTCATCCTTTTCTAAACAGCTGCAAAGTTTATTTTCTCATTCCTTTAACAAATGCAAATGCTTTAAATCTTCTCAGCCCTAAGTGCAGATGGTGTCAGATGAAGTCAACAGGAGGCAATGCTTTTAGATGCTTACAAAAAACGTGATTTTGTGCATCTCTCCTCCAGGCTATTACCTGGTGATGGATGTGCAGAGGGCCTTCGTGATGCCC
This sequence comes from Alectura lathami, assembly GCA_013399715.1. Lineage (NCBI taxonomy): Eukaryota > Metazoa > Chordata > Aves > Galliformes > Megapodiidae > Alectura > Alectura lathami. Next base: position 78,530 of record VXAV01008266.1, read on the forward strand.
AAAAAGCAACTGAAGCTCTTTGTAAAGGCAGATGTCGACCTCAGCAACTGCAGTGCTCCAGCACAAAGCCTTGCCACAAGGCTGAAGCCCATCCTGAGGTGCTCGTGGATAAGTTCCTTGAGTGAAAGCAGGTCACGTCAGCAGGTATTACACATCCTTTGAGCATTCAGGACCTCATTTTCTGTCCTCTGCTCTGGCATCTCTCTTCCCCTGAGCAAAGGGCGGTTCTTTCTTTACTGTGGAAATAAAAATACTTGACCTAGGAGTGTGGTGTTTTGCCTATCCAGAGAGACAGCGGAAAGTTGCATTCTGGAGTCAGCTTGAATAGACTAAGTGCTAACATGAAAAAAACCTCTAAACCTCTCAGAGGAGGTGGTGCCCTCACCCAGCTCATCCTTCCTAATGAACTTACTCTTTGGAGGCGGGTAGAGCAGTTCCAGTGCAAAGTTTGCTTCCTGTGATCATTTGTGCCAGTAAAGGTCTTGTGAGAATGCTGATGAAAACAGTTGTGAATACGCCTGAAGTGGATTTGTTTTGATATGTGACTTGTCAGAAAAAAAAAGTGGTTTGTACTTTTCAACCAGATATGCTGTTGTGATACCTCTTGATAATTTCTGTCCTTAATAACTCTTCAAATGATCTTAACGCTCCTAGGCATGTGTTTCCCTTTGAATTGTCAGTTGAGAAAATTCCGTGTTTGAAATACTTGCAAATGGATTTTCATTTGATAACCTGTATTTTTGAGGTGGATAGTTACTTTTCTGAACATCTTGATGGTTATTTCAGTAATAGTGGTCTGAAAATGCTCTTCTGAGAGATTTTGACTGAGGAAAGAAGCTGTCTTCCAGCCAAGCTATGCTATAATGAAACTTTGCACTTAGGCAGATTCTTTTTTTTTTTTTTTTAAGCATGTTTTATTCATTAGTTCACCAGACCCTCAACAGTTTTTGTCTAATTGTGTCTGTCTTTATACCATATAAGTGTGGAAGTCTAACTGCAACATGGTTTTTTTTTTTTNCTGCTTTTCACTGTGCTTTAGAGATCCTGGAAAAGAAAGTGCCAGAGAGACGGGAAAAAAGTGTGAAATTCAAATGAAGAAGTGTCAGACTAAAACAAATACAGAGGAAGGAAAAGAAGGCAGAAAGATTGATGAGAAGGATTTTTGAGTAATATCCTTATGAGTTCTTTTATAAACCTGCAAGCTACTGTTCACTGCCATCAGAACTGGTAGCCAAAAGTGAGAGACCATCTCTAAATGAGGACACCCAAAATTAGCTACCTAATTCCTACTACAGTCTTAGGGACTTGTACTAGTGATCAGATCATCAAAGATGCTGGGATTTTGCAGCCTTGGAAAAAGATAATGTGCCCCCAAATTAGGATTGAACTGAAATACTCCAATGTTAAGTGTTGGCAGCTGAAACTTGTCTTCTGCTGAAATAACAATTCAGCAATGTGATCATGCATGGCAGCTGAGTCTTCTCCACCTGCAGTCTAGCCAGTGAAAGAGAAGATACTTACAAGGACAATGGGGTTATTGGCTGGGGAGAAATTACTTTCCAACTACTTCACATTTCTGAGATCATGACAAAATTAGTCACTTTGTGCCTGTGTAGCCTGGTTTCATACCTCAAACAATGCGCAGGGATCATTTTTGAACACTGCGGGCAGACACTACTTCTCAGCCCCTGTGGCTGAGAACAGTTTCCACATTGCACTTTGCCGAGTATGATCACAGAGAAGCCAGGGTATCCAGGCAATGTGCACTGAACTTGTATTTCTTACTGTATTCTGGAAAAGTCTCTGTCAAAGTGAGCCTTTATGGACTGTTTTTAATTTCACAGTTATAAAGCTGAACTTGCTGTTTTTTCAAGGAAATAATTGGGTACCATAGAAAAAAAAAGCACTTTCCTACCAAAAAATAATAGCATATTTAATTAAGTAAAAAGCTATACTAGCTGTAACAGATTTTAGTGTCTGTAACTTATTTCTAGATTAAAGGGTATTTTATAGTTTTTATTGCATTGTTTTTATTTTTATTTTAAAATTTTTACTTCTTTTCCATGTAGGTTAGCAACTAATACATCTATTATTTTGAATGAACATTTTAATACAGTTTTTCTTCTAACAGAAATATATTTTCCTCACTTGCTTTTGCCAGACATGGTATGTCTACCTCTGTCCCAGGTGCTGGGGTACAAAAGCATATCCTGTCCTTCAATCCCTGGTGGTCGTATGGGCTAGCTCGGGTTGGAGCAGATGCTCCATTAGGGGCCATCACTGCAGCTGCAGTGAATTGCTGATGTAGTCTGTTACCAGTCTTTGAAATCAGCTGTTTCCTTGCTCATGGAATCCCTATCATCCAATAAACGTCTTCAGTGAGGGTTTCCAAGGCTGGCCATACAACCCAGGTCAGGCCATCAGGCCTCTTAGTTCCTGGACCACCTTTCCTAGTCCCATAGCTGTGCTCCTCACTTAGATTTGTTACAGATCCTTCCTCCTAGGTCTGTGTCATTACATCCTTGCACCTGAAAAGAAAACGCACATAACCAGATGTAACTGCTTGAAAACTGCCCACAGGTTGATTAGGGCAAACTGTTGTTCTGAGCTGGCCGTGCAGATTGTGTAGCAACTGTAAAACCCAAACCTAAGCAGTTGTGATGGTTGAAAGAGCACACGGCATTGCTGTTTGCCCCCATCTTCAAGCTTCTTCATTTGTTTTTTCGTATGATTTCCCCAGGGAGTGCTTTGGACTCATGTCTTGGAGCAGAAGGAGAGGAATGCTGCTGCGGCCTTCCAGAGCACAAGCAGGATGGAAGGATGAGTTTGGTTTTAAAAGCTTAAACAAGCTTCTTGGCTGGTGGCTGGGCTAATGCCTGAATGAGTCCTCTGATCGTAAAAGACACTGATGCATTGGCATCAGCCAGTGCCCCAGCCATCTATTTACCCAGGGAAGTGCTGCAATAGATCAATGTTAAATGCTTATTTGCGCTTCACTGCTCCAAGGCACAGAAACTAATTACCAAAGATAAATTAGCCCTTGTGACAATGACTAAGAAGTACATGTCCCAGGATAGAGTACTCTGACCACAGACATAATTCCCCTCTGACTAGGAGCAGCAGAGGGTTACATGGCGCATCCTTTGGGCAGCACTGGCTGGGCTGGAGGGCTGTGGGTTTGTCCGTGTGCCAAGAAGCCAGCTGCCCATGTCCCTGGGTGTCCCTTTTCCCCTTTGGGTGTTGGTCACCTCACTCCATATCTGTTTGCCCAGGTGCAAGTTAATTATACACCTTCCGGAGATACCACAAGACACAACTGATAGCACAAACCTCCCCAGCTGGAGGCATGGACTCTTGAGTTTTCTGTTGACGTGCTTCCTGGCTTGGGAGCAACACATGCCTTGCCTGTACACCAGCAAGTAGCAAGCTGAAGGTTTTCTGTGCTGTGTATGGATGCAAGATTTTCTAGCAAAATGCCCTCATTGTGGCCATAAGCGATGTGTTGTGGACGCTCAGACCCTTCGTAGTACAGTTGCTTCAAGTTTTACCTCAACAGGACCATTTGCTTATTTCTTTCCTTCTCCAAACGTGGGCTGTCTGAATTTGGACAGCAGCAGAAGGAACTCCTATTCCACCTTACTACCTTACTTTCTGTCAGAAGTGTCCGCAGGTAGGGGCTGTGGGATGGATTTCTGGGGGGCTGCAGAGCTGCTCTTGGCTGCAGTAGGAATAACCTGAGAAAGGAACCTTGTGGAACTGCTCTGGGAACGGTTTCTGGAGGGGATTTGGCCCTGGACACTCACACGGTGCTTGGACAGCAAACCCAGCCTGCCTGGGGGTAGTACCACCTCACTGATGTTTCAGCATCTGCAGCAAATCTGGTGTAACTCAGGCCAGTTAAATGACAGACCCCAAGTGGGACAGGGTTTGGCCCAGACCTGTAACGTGTCAGCTTTTCTAGCATCTGGCTGTTAGGTCTGGAATTAAGTCCTCAGCCTGTGCTCATATAGGAAGGTGGGCATGGAAGTTGTGCTGCACCTGGCCTCGGTCAGAGCCACCTGGCCAGGCTGGTGCTCCTGCAGGCTGGTTTTTTTTTTTTTTTGTAATTTTACTTACAGGCAGCAGAGGTCAGCATTGCCCTGCTGATGGGAAACCGCGCTCCCAGCTGAGAGCATGCCCAAAACATCGCAAAGGTCAGTTTTGAGCAGTCCCTGTTTTATCGAAGTGAAATGAGTGTGAATTGTGCCTTTCTGCTACCGCAGCTCCTCTGGGGGCAAGCCACATCGACTGTGCCTGTGAGGGAGGTGGCAGTGAGATGGCCTCAGCCTCGTCACGGGCGGTTCAAGTGACAGCTGGGATGTCCTCAGGGTGCTGCCAGGAACCCTATGGGACACTGGTGTCCCACCAAAGTAGCTGATACCTTCACCAGGTAGGGGCAGGAGATGAAGCTCGCAGGTCCTGGCCACACTGGGGACCTTTTCCTGTCCTGTTCATATCAGACTATGTCACGTCTAACTGCTTTATATCCTGCTAAATGGCTAAGAGATATGGTAAGCATTTGACTGACCCAGATGTCACCACGTATAGATAATTGCAACAGTTCTAAGTGACTTGTTGAACAGTCCAGTCCTTTAAATAATTAGTTGTTCTTTATAAATGTGGTTTTTTTTTTTTTTTTTTTTTTTTTTTTAAATATANTTCTCATAGACCTCCAGGAGGTGGAAAAGAAGCTAAACTCTGGCTGAGTGTTTTTCTTTGCCATAACTCTGATTCATGTTATTTATTGCAATGACAGAATAAAAATACCTAAGGAAAGCAAGTAATTCAAAGGCTGTACTCAGTGTAATGATGAGGAAATTCAGGTACAATGGTGAGACCAATCAACTTGGCCTTCAGCATTCACGATCCAATTGCAGCTGAGCATGAAATTACCGCCAAAAACATGGTATGGCAGAGTCTGTTGGACTGGTCTAGGCAAGCTGTGTAGGGATTCCAGCAGTGAAGGCTGCTAGGTGAATAAACCTGGTAATGCCAGCCCCCCAGACGTTTGCTGGATCTCACATATGCCTGTATTTTCATAGTTTTTTCACCTCTTGCACTGGAACATGATCAAGCAAAGCAGTGACACTCCAAACATATGTCAGAACACACTGCTCTTAAGGCATTGGGATGGAGCACAGCGCCAAGGGGGTGGACAAGGGGAGCACCCCGGGCTGCTCGCTGACCTCTTGCCTCCCCACCCCACGCTGTGTGAGATGTTTACCATCGAGGCTGTAACAGAGGAAACGAGGCAGGACCCGCTGGCTGCAGCAACAGCTTCGATCTTTCTCAGTCCATTAGTTTAAACAATCAATAGCCGTAAGTGCCATAACGTGGTCTCCTACTTCATCACGAAAGCTGAGAAGCTGCAATTACAGGCATGCTCTCCATTAACTCTAGCAAAATTAAGCAGTCACTATTTAGGTTTCTGACAGGATAACTCTCTCAGTAAACCTGGAGAATTCAGCTTAAACAGGAAGGATAAAGGTTGTGTTTTTATCAGTGTTTTTGTGGCATTATAGGGTCACTGCTCGCCCAGCAGCTCAGCACGCATGGGGCGGTGCAGCTGCATCTGTCTGTGCACAGTTGGCTCGCTCTGTCCTTGTGGCACCAACCTGTCAGCTGCAGGGTCCTCAGACAGAGCTTTGTCCCCAGGTTTGGGGGATTGCTGAAGATCATCCTTCATTGCTTTGGAGCAAGAAAATCCTTGAGGCAACTTGTAATAAATAACATCAAATAATAATTAAAAAAAAAAAAAGAACTCTCTCCTTCCTAACTTTTCTTTTTTGTTCCCATGCTGCAAAACATCCATCTGGAAAAAGGTGGCTCCAGCGTTTTATGTTCTGCTGCCTTTAAAGCCTTATGAGTGACTTATTTTTCAACATTAGTTACAGCATCATTTATTTCTTTTCAGTGGGTACCAGCATCCTCTAAATTAATGGTATGTTCCTATTAATGTTCCATTTCTGATGTGTCAAAGAGGTACATTCATCCCAAAATATGAGTTGGTCAATGAACCAAAAAATAGGTGATTAACAGAAGTACAATTCCTCGAATAAATCAATGATTTGATGCTGAGGTTCTTGCCTCCCCAGTGAGCATCCCAGTCTCTGATTTATACACTTATCTGCAGTGCATTCCTTCCTGCTGAGTGCTTTCATTTTTGCACAAAAGCAAAACAAAAGGCAATTAAATCCCGGTGGAATGAAACCAAATGTTTCACAAAATGAAAGTCTTGTTCTCTGGCTGATCTCTTCAGGTTTCTGGCTTCAGAGGAGGCTGTTGTACTGCAGCTTGCAACCCACAACTTTGGCATGGCAGCACCGTGCACAGAGGAGCTTCGTGGATAAATCCCCAGTGGGAGTTTGTTGGCTCCATTATTAGGAACTCTCCTGCATGTTCAGACTTTATATGATTTGTTTCTTGCTTTTTTCAATTCCCTTTGATGCAAAAGGGACGACACATTGTCCACGGAGGTGGCCAATGCAACCTGGAAGTGATGGGCTGCTCTGAGAGCAGCAACAGTTAATATGTTTATGTACATATGCTGGATACAGGACCTGGAGAAATGTTATCTGTAGGAGCCATGAGCTATCCACATGTCTTTCACCTGGGCTTGTAGGCATCCCCAAAAGAGCAGCGTTGTTTGCAGCTTGCACCTGGGTGCTGGTGCAGCCCTGGTTGGATGAGATTGTGACAGTGAGTGCAACAGGGTATCAGAGCAGGGCATGCTGCTTGCAGGCTAAAGAGCAATAAAATAAAATAAGAAATGTCCATCTGCCCTGATGATTTTTGCACATTCCCACAGTGTTTCTCACCTGCATCTGTGCAGATGTTTGCTTCTGGAAAGCATGAAGATGAGTGAATTTTGCACTTCTATGCCCGCAGGCTGCAGCACCAGCCTCGCGTCACTGCCAGAGCCAAACCCAGGATGCAGCAGACTGCGTGCCCTCCTCTGGTCTGCACTGCCTGCTTCCAGTGCAACCAGAGCAAGGAGTGCTTTTCTCTGGATGGCTCTGCACAACTGCGACGCTTTCATCAGTTTCAGTTCTCTTTGCATTTTCATGTCTCATAACCGGCTTTGCATACCCTAACCCAAACTATGTCCCCCAGAGGCTGGCTATGATGGAAAAGCAGGTGGCTATAGTGTAATAAAGAGGAAAGCTCCTGCCACTGAAATCGCGACCAAATCCTGAAGTCCTTTACTCACTCCTTCATTTGTCGTCATTTATTTCACCAGGGGCTTGTCAGTGCAGAGACTAAACCGAGTAAAACACTGAATATGACTTGCTGAAAGGTATCATCTGAGAGCAGAGATCACAGAGAGGATTCCGGCCCAACAGAAAATGAATACATGTCTGTAGAAAGAAACTCAGAGGCCTTTGTCTGCAGGGAGACGAGAGGTGAATGGGGATCCAAATGACAAGGTGGCAATGTAGCTTCCCAATAAAATCCTGATACCTTTAAAGTAGCTGGTCCTGGGTATATTTAATCAGGAAAATAGCTGGGAATTTAAATAACTTGCAATATAAAGGCTGCACAAAGGGGAAGACCAGCAGCAGAGACAGATGTATCGCTATCTTGCAGGAGAACACAGTGCTTGAAAGAAGCGGAGACGCATGGAAACTGCCTACAACAACACAGTCTGGATGGAGGTGAGAGATAGGAATGATAGGAAAAAAAGTATTACAAGCAACAGTTGCAAGTCTCCAGGGCAGAAAGGAAGCAGAGAGCAGAAAAGTTTTGGTAGATAAAGACGTGAGTGAGAAGGTGAGGGCACAGCTGTGGGAAGCATGATGGCTTAGGATGGGGCAGGAAGGAAATCAGGGGATGCAGAAATCTGTCTCCATTTCGGTGCACACCAATGGTCAGGCTACCTGCAGCCACCCTTCCTCAGGCATGTAACCCTCAAAAAATCTCCTTTTCCAACAAAACTCTTCCTGTCTGGTTTCAGTGCAAATAAACCTGCCTTCAGCTTAAGGCTTGGGGAAGTGACAGTCGTTTCTTTGGGAATGACTTTTCACAGAGGGATTAAAAACCCACAGTACTTCTAGGGAAGTTGTAAGATTGCTTTTTCTGCATTCCTTGCTAAAGCATTTTGCAGAGAGGAGCTTTCAAGCCAAGGCTTCTGTTGGCTCCAAATTAAGTTGTAATTAAAAAAAAATGACAGCACTATCAATGGACAGCTTTTGTATGTTTTCACTTGAGCAATATTCTGCTCTTAGAGCTTTTTGCATGATCTTTGAACCTAGCACTGATAAGTGCTAGCCAGGAAGCACTGTTTGCGTGCTGGTATTTCACTGTGAAATCCTTCATTTGCAACTCTTTTTGGCAGTAGGTGGTAAGCTCAGCTCTGAAACTAATACAGTAGTTCAAACTGCGGTGCGAATGTAGCATAGCTTAAAGCACGGCTGTTCTCAAAGCCAAGGCATGGCGTGCAAACCCAAGGACTGGCAGGTCACACTGCCGTGAGTGGCAGCATTCAAGGATTTAACTGAATGTAAGAGTAGCTGGCCACAACACCTGTCATTTTTCTAAAAAAGTGAGGTCATTGTTTAAATCTCTGATTTTTAAATATTTCTCAGAAATAGTTTTGTGGTTAGGAGTGTGCCTGGAGCCAGAGAGAGGTCTGGGGCCATGCAGTTCCCCTAAGAAAGCCTAGGTTTGCTGAGCCATCTGCCCATACCAGTGTCCAGGTTGGTAGGAGGGTCAAAGACTTGGCTGGAACCAAAGAAAGGTCAAGGCAGTTGGTTGGTATGGAGTGTGTGCATGTGTGTGTTGTATACTGGGTGTGCATATCCGGTGCTACAAAAACGATGTCCACAGTGGGGAGCAGACCTGGGTACCCAATGGGAACACCTCTGTGTTTGTTACTAACCACCTCCATCCACACTCAGGAGCCCATGAGCTTAAAGGCAATCAACCACCCAGAGCAGGGTGCCCAGGACCATGTCCAGAAAATTATTGGAGATCTCTGTGGAGGGAGATATCTGCAAGTAGGGGGGTTCCTCCTTACCAGGTCAGGATAATCTAAATCCTGTGCTTTGGCACAAACGAAGGATTACAGATGTCTAAAGTGTTCCTAATAACTGGCTTTATTGTGATCTTAACGCTGAGATTTCAAGTATGAGAGATGCACGAGGCTACTGCAGCCTGAGAGCAGTGTGTGTGCCTAAGCCGTTTCCAAAGCTTATCGCAAGTTCCCACAGGAAGAGATACGAATGGTATGAAAATATTACACTTCAAGCAGAGAGATTTAGGAGGAATGTGGAACGCACCCAGGAGATGCAAGCAGAATATTCAGTTGTCAAAATAATGCTCTGAAGGCGGCAGCCCTGTTAAGCCAGCACAGCTGTGCTCCCTGCATCGAGATGTCCGCGCCGGAGCCATGTACTCACAGGGGGTGAGGGTGTCCGAACAAAACAGAAGAAAGCTCTTCTCATTTCTGCTGGCTGCGTTTCTGATGCAGATCTTTCAGATACAGAAAGATCTGTTGCTGTTATGGCAAAGTAGGCATGGTGCTGTGCTGGGTGAGCATAACATTGGGGATTCTCTTCTGGCCACCTCTGAATTTTAGGGAAAAATGCCTTAAAATTGCACTTTTATAATGAATGATTGCTGCTTTCAAAAATCCATACCTGTGTAAAAAATTTAAATCAGCAGCAAAAGTGACAAAGAGGAGAATCCAGCTCCTATTCCTTGGCTCAGTTCTGCTTTCCCATGACATCCATAATGTCAGCCAGGTCTTTGCAGAGTCCTTCACGCTCCTCCAGCACAGAAACTAGTTTCTTGGCAAGGATTAAGGTCCCAACAAAAAGCAAGCCATGTGCTGCTCAGGTGCAGCACGAGGCAGGGGCTCTCCGATCTGGTCCATTGCTGCCATCTCTGCAGGACGAGAGCTGCACGTGATTTTAATGCCATCCTTTACCACCGACTCTTTCTGATCAGCATTGGCAGTGAAGGTGTGCAGCATCCTTCATCATCTCCAAACGCAGTAACGAACTCCCTGACCAGCCTTTTGGGAACTTGGGTTTCTTTCCGATGTTATTTGAAGAATTTCAGTTTGAAATTTCTAATTGGAATATTCCATTATATATATATATATATATTTCAGTCTGGAAACAGAGCACAGACTTGTTCCACTAATTATGAACCAGCAGTTGGGAGCACTCCAATATGAGATATTTCACAAATAATCTCTGACTCAATTGAGTATGGGGAGGGGAAGAAAAGCAAAATTATTTTAGCCAAGGCGCACGTTTATAAAAATTACAATCCATTGCTCAGAAGTACTAGGGAAGATCAAACAAAATGTTTGTTGAATTCATCATTCTTGGTAGCCAGATTCAGATTTGTCAATGGTTGCAGCCACTAATTTTTGCTGTGTTTGCTTGTCAGGACAGCATCAGGTGCTGGAGTTTTGAGGGCTGGAGATGTAGTGGAGACATTGCTTTCCCTCTCCAGCCTAAAAATCAGAATGCCCAAAGCCTCAATGAGCCCACCTGGTTCCTTTGCTGCTCACAGCACCGCTTAGGAGACCTGCTCTGGTGGTGTGGGAGGCACGCAAAATGTAACAGGTCCAATTTTAGGTTATGATGTCTACGTGGGGCTTGGGCAGTGGGAGAAAAGCCTTAAAAAGCCTTGTGACCAGCCAGGCTCCCCCAGGAGGGACTTCAGCACCTGTGCGTGCATGCAAAGCTTTGGAAATTTCCATTTTAATAAAAGCAACCTTGAAGTAGCGTGAGCAATAACCTGTCTGCTCTTTGGCACTGACAGTTCTGTTGTCCTGTAAAATGAGATTTTGCTACCCTGGCGCAGCAATCGTGTTATCAACTCCAGCCTACATCGGCGTGCTTTATTAGAATACAGCAGAAATAATTCTTGGGACATTAGGTGACGTTTAGCTCCTGCTGTTATCATGCTGGCTGAGCATGATTAAATCAGATCCAGAGGGGAGCCCAACAAATGCATGCATCTCCAGGCATGGATATTTGGTCCGCCTGCAGCTGCTTTGAGGTCTGGAAGCAGGATAGATGTTCGGTCTCTCTTGCCCAGCCTTTCTCCTCCTTCTGCCTCTGGAAAATCCTGTTTCCTGGGTCTGATCCGTGTACGACACATTCTCAGGTTTCATTAATGCGGGATGTGACGCACAGATCCATCCTCTGCCAGCTCCCCGAGCTCTGCTGGGCTCTGCTGTGGCTCCAGGCTCTGCTCCCTGCAGCAAAGAGCTTCCTCGTGGGGTTTATTTTGCAAAGCGATGCCAGCCCCCATTCTGGGGGCAATGTCACTGATGGCAGGAAGGTCTGGGCAATGATACTGGGGTAGCACTGAGACCATGAGAATGCATGGGAATGCAGCTCCATGGGGAGTTAAAATAGCAAATTAGCAGTTGTATGTTTCGTAAAGCACCAGATGCATTGATTTATTTTTTATTTTTTGCCTCTCTAAACTTAGTCTTTTATATTAAATGGCAACTGGAACTGGCAGTTTTTTTTTTGTTTTTTTTTTTTTTTTTTTTTTTTTATTTTTAGATTACAGAGAGGGGAATGTACAGCCCAAATGCACTGATTTAATTTTATTTTTTTGACCAACTCACACTTATCTCCGCTTAATCTGTGTTTCCAGAACTGCACAGGAGGCTGGGCAAACATTACGCCCCCCACCGCCCCTGTTTTTGAAGTTTGTTTGAGCAGGGTGCTTATCACCAGATAGGGTTAGGCCAGTGCTGCCAGGGCAGTGCCGCAGTGGGGAGAAGCTGGCACAGATCATGGTTGAATGAAAAAAGAACTGAGGTTTCATTGTTCTTAAAATGAAAGGCCAGCCCTGCTAAGCAGGGCGCAGGACTCAGTGGGAACCTTCTCAGCCCGGGCCAAGGCTATTCAGCTCCAAGCACAAGTGAGAAAAAGGCAGCTTTTGCCTTTCCAGGAAGAGTTTTGCTTAAAACAGGACCTGAATGCCAATGGAACGTAATGAATTTAAATTGAAACTAAGCATTTTCTCCCGAAATACATAGGAATGGGAGCTGCAGCGCTGCTCCTACGGCACTAAGTAGCTGGGTGCAGGCGATGGCTGCTGCAGAGAAACTTGGGGCTGTCTGCTGGAGATGGTGATGTTGCTGGGTCCTGTGCTGCTGTGTGAGGGGCTCTGGCTCCTTCGCTGCAAGCACTTTGAAGATAGTGCCCTGCATAGGCAGAGCAAAAACACAGCAGGAAAAATATGACTGCCTCCAGTAGCTGCTTACTCAGTGATGACAACTGTTAATATGAAATCTTTATTTTGATAAACGTTTGGCTAAATGTCGAACTACAGACTTCTTTCCTGTAACCACATCACAGAAAGTAGGATTATTAATATTGCTGTTATTATCTGATATGTCTTTTAAAACATGAACGGTTCATTCCTCCATGGACAATTCATTCCTCAATGCAAGTCCAGAAGGAAAACTTCCTCATTTACCTTAAACATGAAGGACCAATTAATGATTTGAGGCATATAGAAGGCAAACATTTTGTTAATGCTATCAACACCAGAACACAGCGTGATAACAGACATGGGCCCATACTTTTTTTCCTGCCCTTGTGCTCCCTGGGTTAGCACTGCTGGTAACAAGGCTATGGAGGGTGCACACAATGCAGAAGATGTTTCCCATTGCTCAAGCCCTTGAAAGTAAGAGATAAGCAAAATATGAACTACTTGCAAGAAAACCACCTATAAAGCAAAGTACTCTATAAGGATAGGTTTCTATAGGCAAACTGTATATAAAACTGTGCCTTACTACGTGTCACACACTGAGACAACCATTTTCAATTTGTCAGGAGTCGCATTACCTATGTACTGGTGGCAGGGCTGATGGATACCCAGGTCTGAACACAGTGCCAGGTACATCGTGCAAAACAGTGAACACCTGAAGCCTCAGATGGATTCCAGAGCCTTTGGAGATGGCTCAGAGAGACTGCATGCTTAGATACAGAAATAGAGTCACAGCTGTGGGGTGGGCATGGGGCAGAGGAACTTGGCACATCCTCATTCCTACTTTCTGTCCTATTTTGTCTGACTTTTCCAGCTGGGCAGCATGCAGCCTTCACTCGGGATAGAGCACATTTGGGTTACCGCCAGACCCTTCTGCTCCCCCCGCCACAGCACTTGCAGCCCAGACTCGCGTTCCGGGACAAGGGACCTCCTCCCGGCTGTCACGTTGTGTCCTGGGGTGTGACTGAAGGCACGGGGGGCCTGGCAGCACAGCAGAGCCCCGTGCTGTGGCACCACGCCGAGAGAGCCGCTGCTAGCCGGGCCCTGACGCGTAAGTACTGGGCACGGGCACCGTCTGCACGGGCACCCTCAGCAGCCCCACTGGCCTCCAGCAGCGCAATCCCCTGCTAACAAGCCTAAACAGGGGCTTCTCAGGGTGGGCTGGCAGCGTGCAGTTCAGTGGTCACGGGTCCCATTGCCTTCTCATGCTGTGCCAATCAGCACTTGTGGGCATTTGTGATTGAGGAGAGGATTTAGTTCTCTTCCATCATATTTTTCATCAGGCTTGCTATTTTTTCCTAGAAAGCATCCTTGCTGTGTAAGAGGGGACAGGATATGGGAAGGGTCTGCCATGGTGGTGGTCCTTGGGAGGAGCTGCTGTTGAGTGAGCAGCAGAGAGGCAGCTGTGTTTGGGCTCTGGTAACAGCAAACTCTGTCCTGCAGAAAACAGGAAGTGTGGGAATGCCTCCTGCAGGACCCTTGGGAATGAGTGGAGCTACAGCTTGTGGGACACAAAAATAAAACACAGCTTGAGTCGGACGTTATTTTTGGCACCAGCAAAAGAGAAAGCCAGCAAAGTCAGGCAGCGCTTGTTGTTGAAAAGGGACAGGAAAAGTCCAATGGGAGCAGTAAAAAATTACTGGGGTGGCTGGAAGTGGGGAAGCCAGGGCAAGTGGGGAGTGGGGCAGTCACAGGCAGGCCCCTGTGTGTGGTACCTATGGGCATGAAGAGATCTCCTCTTCCTCTCTGTGCATGAGGATAAGACGTGATAGACACAAGCCATGATTTTGGTCCTTCCTGCTGTGTGCCTGGCATACCGGGCCTTACACAATCCATTCCAGCAACGCAAGTGGCTTTTGGGAATGAACCCATGGGATTTGTATCACTATCTTCAGAGGAATTAAAAAAATACAGAGTGCATTTTTAAGGTTCTTTTTTTTTTTTTTTTTTCCCCCTACCCCACCATCAGAATCCCCTGTAAGAACATCAAAAGATTTTTTTAAAAAGCAGTAAAGACATCTGCTAGCATCTCTGGAGATGTGTGCTGCACTTTCTGCTAAACCAGACCAGGCCTTTTGAGCCTCTCCATGCCTTCAAGGGCTAGGGGAGTTTTTCTTTTACTTAACAAGCATCTCAAGGACCTTTCATTGGGTTGTAGCAGTGCCCTGTGTCAGTACAGCTAAAAAGAGATGGCATTTCCTCTGTGGTGACTAACGATATATTTCCATTCCCTGCTCAGATTTACAGCTCCTATTGCAACATTGCACAATATCTCTTTTCATGCTGAGTCCCTAACACGAAGTAGCAGGCAAACAGGAGCAAAGTCCCAAGTCTGGCTGTGTCATCCGCATGCAACCATGTGAGACATTCTCACCTTTAGCACCTCTCCATTGCTTGTTTTTCCTCCTCTAAGTGTGGGAGGAGAGCAAATTTACCCTCTTTACTTGCACAGAATCCTGAAACCCAACATGGCATCCCCCATGAGGAACCTGCTGACAAACCCAAGCCAGTATGTCCGGTCCTTCCGCGTCTTCCTGGCAAAGTCGACTGAGCACCAGAGCATGCAGGAGTTTGTGGAGCAGCAGCTGCCAGACCTGCTGGCAAGGTAACAGGGTGACTGGCGAGGCAACGGGGTTGTTGCTGAGTTAATGGGGTGGTTCTTGAGATAGTGGGGTGGCTGGCAGGGTGATGGGGCAGCTGGCGAGGTAACGGGATGTCTGGTGTGGTTGTTGTTGAGGTAAAGGGGTGGCTAGTGAGGTAACAGGGTCATTGGTGAGATAATTGGGCAGTAATTGGGGGCCTTGTCCTCCCCACCTGTGGGTGCCTGAAAGGCCTTGCTGGGAACTTAACGCATGGAGCCTGCCCAGCAGGAAGGAGGTAAGTCTGGGTTGCTTCTTTGCATACTACAGCTTACCCCAAGTTAACCCTGACACATGAAAAATGCAATAATTACCGTGGAATTCCATAGCAAACTGACATAATCCCTGGAAAACAGGAACCTCCAAAGAGCAGAAATCTGAATCTGGTCCCACCTGCCAGCTCATGGGCATGCATGTACTTGCACATGTTGCTCTGGAGTCTGTCCTGCAGGTTTTAATTCCGCAGTCTCTGGTACTTTACGTAATGCATGTAACCCTATCTCTCCTAACATTTGTAAATAATGTTTTGCAGTATTGGAAGCGGGAAGTCTGCAATCAATATTCTAAGCGTTGGTGGTGGAGCAGGTATGCTATGAGCTTCACTATCGATATGCTTTGATCTTTTTTTGGACTAGAGGGCTACAAATTTCAGAAATGAGTGGAGACGGAAGAAAAGGCTTTTCTCAGAAAGTTGTCTGCAGGGTATAGATGAAACCTTATTCTGCCACATTGCTCATCGAGGACAGAGGGGCTCGAACTGCCGCATTGGCTTTCTATGCAAAAATAACAACATGTCTTAGGTTCCTCTGAATATTTTTTCCTTTCACTGCAGTTTTTCTCATCTGTAACTCTCACAGTGGTCGGCTGACCACGGCCACTGCACAAGCCTCTGCTTCAGCTACTGGCTCCAAAACACTAGGGCTAAACATCAGCCCAGGTTTTCATCAAATGCTCCTCTGGTTTGCCATCTGCTGATGGGACAGACAGGGACACCTCCAGCCTTGTCTGCACCTTCTTGTCCCCATCTCCCCTCACTGGCACCTTGCAGCCATGCTGGGGATATGTTTCTCCTGGTCAGTCTGATTTCAGCCTTCTGAAGGTCTAGAATTCTGTTGACCTGATCTCGCTTTTATCTGTAATAACAGAAGAAACAAGTCTCTTATCTGAAGTCAGCTGGTTGGAAAAACAATACCAACAGCAGACAGTAGCTTCTTTTCATTAACTTCTTGCTTAAGTTCCCTCTTAATTAAAGCCTATGTTTCCTGCTCTGACCAATAAGACATCAAACTTAAATTTTATATGAACAGTTAATTTATTTTAAATGCTTTAGTCATACCATCTCCAAAGACTAATCTCAGCTTTGTCGATCTCTCCTAATAAGTAAAAATAATTGTATGTAAATGGTGGGTGTTAGTTATAAAACAGACAGTGTGATAGGGCAGGAACATTTCTCTCCAAACAAGGGAAAGCATTCCTCTGCCAAAAATAATAGTGTTTTTAACAGGAACACTTCACTCAGTTAAAGATGTGCTTAATTCCATGATCAGGAGCACTCCAGTTTAGCATGGAGGTTGTTCAGCCAATAATGTGTCAGAGTTCATTTTGCAATGTAAACACCAACCCAAAGCCCACTCCCAGCGGACTTGTCACTGCCGCGAGTCCCTGTGGGGCCAGAAGGGAGCAGACGCCGGGGGTCCAATCCCACGCCCAATGCCAGCTCCTGTGGCTCCATCCCTTGCACTTCACAGGGGGGCAGCACTGAAGGGAAGTTTTTTTCGCCATTTTTCCACTTCTTCTACAGTGAGAAAAAAGCAAACCACTTAATGCAGCATCATATCCCATTACCTCTGCCCATCTACGGCGCCTGCCTTTGCCTACAGCCTCTGCCTTATTAAGTTCACACTTGAGCGCACAGCACTCTGTACCTTTAAAAACCATAAAAGTCATCAACGCTGCTATAAAATAGCAACTGTGCTATAAACTATCCCGTTATGTAAAATGTTTAATTAGAAACTTAATGGTGAACATAGTGGTAGCCTTTAAAAGGTAATTGTGTTGGAGAGTTTAAATAATTCGGATAGCCTAATTGCCAAATTGTTGATAATGCAAGCTGCCGCAGATTTGACTGTAAAATGCCTCAGGACACTTGTTTGCATATAAAAGAGCTAACTGAAGTCAATTAAGGCTGTGGATTAAATTATGAATCAAAGTTATTTTTTTTGGTTAAAAACAATACAGGGGTGGTTTGGCCACAGAAGAGTGGAAGAGAATATATTAACCTACCCACATACGGAAATGGGAAATTCAATCTTTTTTTTTTTTTTTTTAATCAGGTTCTGCACAACCTTTTCAAAAGGAAAATCTGTTTTACAGGAAGTTGGTAAAGCAACCAAAATGACGACAAAAAAATCCCACATTACTTACTTACTAATTCTGTTTTCCAAGAGTTTACCATGGCAGCCTGCAAACAACTGACTTTGCTCTAATTTTTCAAGAAAATATTGGGTTTGCAGCGATTGCAAAGTCACAGCTATTTATGCTGCTTCAGAAATTCAATTTCCCTTCCCTCAAAGAATGTGCTTGCCCAGATGTCACATAAATCGTTGTGTTATTTGTTGCTTTATGAAAGACAAGTAAGTCTGAAAAGGTTGTACTCTTCCTCACTGTTTATGTCAAATTCTTGAGGCATGAATGAGCAGGTGAGACCCTCAGGATGGAGTGTCTCATTCTGTGGGGATGTGTGGTGGGGCTAGAAGCAGTCAGAGAGCTCTTGGTGGTTAAGTGGACCTGCCAAGGGGAGGATCATGTGCTGGATTGAGCTCCTGCATACAGATTACAGCTATTTTGCTTCTTCTATTCATTCTTTTCATTTATTTACTGTCTTTTTCTCCTAAATGTATTCCAGCAAAATCAGCAGAAGGGAGCCCTAAGAAAGCCAATCAAACCAGCCATATATTGTTCCTCAGTCAGGAGCATCATCTCCCCGATCTTCCTATATGGTGGCCCAGAATGATGACAGCTCTTTTTTAAGTTCTAAAATGTTAGAGCTATTGGTGCTTCCATTGGTAAAATAATTGCAGCTGGCTGAATGGTACCCAGAGAGATCTATTCCCTACAAGGAAAATACAGTCAGTTTTAGGGATTAAGTAAATTCAAATGGTGTGTGTGCTACCTAGTCACAACATAGTAAAGCCAAACAAAAATGTATGGTTTTTTTCTGATTCCAGTGTGTTTACATATTCTCTTCATCCTCACACACACAACAGGGTAACCACTGAGGCCAAAATTCTGTTCTTGAGAAGATTCCCATAGAAATTTTGCAAGGTTCCCTGTTGACTTTGAACCATTGAAACTGGTACCATTGCGGTCATTTAGCATCTTCTCCAAGCGGTTAGGCCACTTCCAGAAAACACAAGGTAAAGCCGCCCACATGACTGTGTCTGGTTCTGCTTGGCACTGCTGGTGGCAGTCAGAGAGGAGCTATAAAAGATTCTTGGGTCTGACATTTATTTTCTCAAATCCTCAAGCTAAGCCCTCAAAGGCAATCTGCTGAGAATTCGAAGCACCTACATGTAACTCTGGGATACGTTTTCGGTACCTAAATGGTAGGCATCAGACGTCAAATGTGGCCGGCTGATGGTGCTGGCGACAACACCTGCCCAAGCTTTGCTTTCATCTTTTGTGCGATGTTGCCTCTTTCCCTAGGTGAGACTGACCTACGGATCCTCTCAACTGTACAAGCCAGTTATCCAGGGGTCGCCATCAACAACGAGGTGATAGAGCCAAACGCTGAGCAAATCCTCAAATACAAAGGTATTTTGACATTAAATAAGTTCCATTCACATTAAGTGTTCTAAATGCATTAAAAAGAGTTGAACAGTGGATGACCCCACAGTCAAGGACTTTCTTGCCAGAAAATTGGCTCTTAGAAGTTAAGAAAGTCGCTGTTTTATGCTTTTTTGCCATCATTGCTTTTCAGCGTTCATTTTCTCATTAAAATCTTCGTCTCTTACACTGCAAAGAGCTCTGCATGGCAAGTGCTTGGGACTAGACAGACTTTAACAGTTGAGCAAGGTGGGAACAGGCGCATGACTGTATGGGAATAAAGAAAAATCTTCATATTTCAGAAATGAAGTTTTCTCCTTCAACTTGCACTGAACCAGGGTCATGCAGCAACATCTAAGGGAAAATTTTAGTATCTCGCAGTAATTCTCACATATCTTAAAATTGTTTCCAAATAGCTAAACCTCAATGAATCAGTTAACATCTTCTGAATTAGAAAACTTTGCAAAGAAAACAAGATGGACAGGGAAGATTTTTGCTACGTGCCTGTTCTCAGTTGCTTAGAGCTCATTTCCTTACACCAGCCAGGCAGCCTGAGTGATGTTAATGGAGGAAACACAAACATTTTCCAAGGATAGAGTGTAAGCAGATGTGTTTTTGTTAGATTGCCCAACAAAGTGAGCATTAAATATTGGTCTGCAGTTTGATTGTCTTACAGGTTTATAACTGAATTAACACCTACCTGGCTTTGCTAGCAGGTAATTATGGTCTTACCAGAAAGCTGCTGCTGAATAGACATGGCAGCAACGAGCAAACCTCATCAGCAATTTGCGTTATTGGAAATGCTGCAATAGTAAACACCAGCTTGTAAAACCACACTGTAAATCTTCAACTCCTGGTCTTGCTAAGGTCCTTAAAGAAAAGCATTCAAAGCATGAAGCAGCTTGAGGAATCTAAATAGAATAAAAAATTAACAATCCCAGGAAACACATCATTTCTTGATACCTGTCTCTGTATTAAGTGGACTTGATCTCTAAACAGACCGCTTCCTGTTAACTGTTATGTTGCTGAGGTGGTGAAGAATGGGCAACAGAGTGTTTGCTCTGTTTATCAGATTGTTTGGGCACTCGCACATAGCTCTTCTGTCCTGTTTAGGCAGTGGACCATAGGCTGCATGAGGCTGGATTTGAGATGAATTTTCCTAGATAAATCTTCTACCACCCAATAATTGGCAGTTCTGTCCTGTTTCAGTGAGTTTCTTTCCAGCAGAAAGATAAAAAAATATGTAAGATGCTGTCCTTATTTTAAGTTTTATGCTAAACTAGAAATGAAATATTCATCTGAATTTCTTTCTTAAAACTTTCTTATTTGGTAATTAATCATGTACCCAGCAGGTATCATTAATTAGGTTTCTGAGCCCTTTTTCCAGGGAGAATTGGAAACTTTATCTGTGCCTCTGAGGATTCAGTACTTATGTTTCCTGCCTAGCCAGCTGCTTTCTCCTTGGGAAGGAGAAGCCAAGCTGACAAGAAAAACTTTCTTCCTGGGACTTGCAGTGATGACAAACTGAGCTTTCTCTTTAGACGTCATTTGATGGAGACTCTCCTCACAGTCCCGTGGCCAGGCTGTAGCTTTCCTTCGTTCCTGGTTTGTGTCCGGGTGAAGCCCCTTGGTGACCATGGCCTGGGCTTTGGTTTCGTTGCCTGAGCAGCATGGTGTGACTGTGGTCAGCCCAGGGTGGCGTGAGTCAAGGGCACGTGGGTGGCTACTGGCCAAGGCAGAAATCTGGGCTGAAAAGAGGACAAAATTTAAGGAAAAGTTTTCAAAGCTGTTAGGGTGATATGTCTTCGGTTCAGATGAATCTTTGGGCAAAAACTTCCCATAATCAGAATGAGTTTGCCCTTTCTGAAATTTTGACTTTAAAAGCCTACCTTGGCATGCAATTCATTCTCCTTCCTAGCATCTCCTTGCAGCCTGCCTAGCGACTGAGCTGGAGAAGATTGCACCAGATTATATGTGATGGTGATATGAACTGCTGCTGAAGGAAGCCTGAGTTTAAAACAGCAAATTAAATCTGATCTGCAAGTGCTAGGGCCAGTGACTGATAAATGGAAGTGAGCAGAGCAACAGCAGCAGCATTCAAAATGGGTGGCCCATTTCAGGCCACAGAAGAGGGGAGATAAGAACTGAAGGAGCATTTCTGATCTGTCTGACCAGGATATATCCTAACCACAGCCCCAAAGGAGGAACATTGTGGTTAGCAGTGTAAAGGCACTGGTGTTAGCAAATCATGTTGTTCTGAACATGTGTTCTGTAGCTAAGGCTCAGTCTGCCTCTGGGCCATTTAAGTTTTAAATTTATGTTAACTGCAGCGAAGCACAGGAATCGCATCAGGCTGGCTTTGTCCTGGAGCAATCCTGAGCCCCAGGCAGGAGCACAGCAAGATGAGCTCCATATGCCAGCAGATGCACATTTGTATTCTAGCGTCTTCTAAAATACAAAATCATCCCTCAGTTTGCTCCTGTAAAAGCAACAAAATGCAGTGGAGAGCCAGGACTCTTGGTGTAACATTTACGCCTTAAATCCACTCCTCCATCCTCGATCTCATGCATTTATTTGCTCAACTCTGGAAAACCCTTTGCCATAGCCTGGCTTCTGCCATATGGGTCTTGCGTGGCACCTAAGTGAAGAGGCCATCAGCCCTTCTCTCATTCAACTTAAAATGTGCCGCTTGTGGCCTCATTAGCATGTGTCCCAGCCGACACCTTTTAATGCAGCTTGAGCCAGCCATTAAAAGTGTTTATTTTATTTTTTCAATAAGGCAAAGATTAGGGGAGACCAAATGAAGGTGCATCAGACCCTCTTAAGACTTCACCTCACAAAGTCCTGGACAGCTCTCTTCTCAAACATAAGCTCAAGATCTTAAATATTCCGTTGCTGTGTTAAAATTGGTAACAAAACATTCTGCCTAAATACTTCTGGACATACTAAAACTCTGAATGGAGATTGATCCCGTATTTGCAAGTGAGATAACTCTGTTCCGTCTTCTCCTGTTTTTCAGAACATGTGGCTGCAACACCAAACCTTAAGAATGTAAAGTTTATCTGGCATAACGAGACAGCTTATGGATATGAAAGTAAAATGAAGGCAGAAAAGAAGTCTCAAAAATGGGACTTCATCCACATGGTTCAGGTAAAAGTCTGCAAGGTAAATGTTGTCAAAGGTCTGGAGGTTAAAAGCATGCATGAGGTATGTGTGACCTCATTATCCACTCTGAGGGGAAGGAAGGTGAGTTTATTTCCCTATAATTTAAAGTACTTAAGCAGAAGTGAACTGCAAAAATGAAAGATGAGTTACAGCAAAGCAGCTTTGAGCACAGTGGTCCTATTAACAAGGCTGTGGGAGGCAGTCAACTAAAAATACATTTCAACTAGCATACTCAAAGTCCCTTGTCCTCCCCGTGAAATTGCCTTTGTATTTCCAAGTGCACTGAAGCCATTACAAGCCGTCCTCATTGCTGAGGAAGGCAAATCTTTTTACCTCAGGTTAATGAATGAACATGAGCTTGGTGCTGGGGAAGATGAGAGCGGGCCAGGGTTGTTCCTGCTGGTTCCTTTTGCCTCGTGGTACCAGTTATAATGTTCTCCAGGACCACATTCTGTCTCTGTCAGCATTTCTGCTCTCCCCAGATGCTGTATTATGTGAAAGACATCCCAGCAACTATCCGGTATTTCCACAGCCTCCTGGAAGCACGGGGAAAGCTCCTCATCGTCATGGTGTCAGGTGAGAGATGCTCCACAATGCACTCAGTCAGGCAAGAGCTGTGGGAACTCTGGGGTTCCAGAGAGATTAACATAAGCCAAGCAGAAAATAAAGCGTATTTTTGTTTAAAATATCCTTTATTGCCTGTAAAGGGAAACTGGAATAAACAGTGCCCATTCATTGTGCCCATTCATCTATGCTTATGGAAATCTGCATGTTGTCTGTACCTGCCCAGATCCAGGCTCCAGGCTGAAGGCTTTGTGACCTGGTAGACACCTACCATGGGCACAGAACTGCTTTCTCTCACCTTCCCCACGCTACAGTTAGGCCAGCGGTGGAGCAAGAGCTCCTTTAGGCTCTGCTACAGCTATTTTCAGACAAAAGCTTTTCAGGCTGGGCACGGCATTGTCTCACTGCTGGCGATGTGCTGCATTAAGCAAACAACCAGGACAGGGCTCGGCTGTGCTGTGTAGCAGGTGTTAGAGCACATATGGTTCATTTTCTTCTTGGTCTGCCCATCCCATTAATGTAGTCCTTTTGGGTGGAAAACGGTGTTCTTAGGCTGTTTGTGATCTGAAATTGTTGTTCAGTGGTCAAAAATGTGGGAACAGAGTAAAATACAGCCTTTTCATACTGTGGGCAAGGTGTGCTAGAGATACTGTAGCAGGGGGATCTAGAAAGCCTTGAATTTGCCTCATGCAAACCATGGAAATTTTAGTTGTGCAAACAGTCACATCCAATAGTTTTTTCAGAGATGTTAAATGCTATTTTTTTCAGAGATTTAAGCTGACTTTTAATTGAATTTGGCCATATCTGCAAGCTGTAATATATTTGATGAAGTTCCTCGCTTTGTCCTCATGCACTGTCTGCAGAGGAATGACACTTCTCTGACCTGAATTTATTCAAACTCTTTTTCTCCTAAATGTATTTGATTTAAAGTGTTTTCAAGCAGTCCACTACAAAAAAAAAAAAAAAAAAAAANNAAAAAAAAATCTGTATTTTAAATGATCCGATTCACTGTTCTTGTTCTTTGAGTAACAAGAAGAGATTATAATACCAGTTTATTGCTGATTATGTGCCTATAGTTAATTGAAACTCTTTTCCAGTTGCTTAACCTATCCCTTTTGATATTCATGAAATGTGAAAACAGGGAAGAGCATGTGTCTATTCAAAATCAATTTGATTAAAAATTTGAATTTATGAATATTATTTAAAGTCCTCCCTGGGTCAGGCAGTTCCTTGTTTTCTTATTCCTCCTGTTTCTTCTCTTCACACCTTCAACATGTGAGGCCCAATGGTTGCATGCATAATTTTACATCTTTTGAGTTCAAATAGAGGAAGTTAGAAGCACAAGCACCCAGTAATGACTGTTTCCTCTGCAGATGTGGCTAGTGATAGAACCCCTTTAAAAATCAGAATTAGTCTCACTGAGGTGGAACATGACGGTTTGTCCAGAGAAATGTGTAGATTATAGTGAAAGAGAGCAGAAAGTGGAGTGGAAATTCCTGGAGCCAACAAGAAAATGGGAGAAAGGAGAGAGAATCTATGATTCTATGATTCTATAAGAGCTCAGAATAGCAGAGGTGAAAAGAAGTGGGAAAACCGTGAGGGAAATAAGTGTGTAGAGAAGGGAAGGAAGAAACTTCTACCAAAATGAGCACTGAAGCAAAAAGAGGTAACAAAAGATAAGCAGAAAAAATCTTGTTTCAAAAAAATGAAGGTAATGTCTTTTCCAACACAAACACATTAGAATGTGTTAATTAAAAATCATTCTGGGAATAGGATTGATAGCAGAGGGCTTGGTCACTTGTGAAGGCTGCAATGCCTCATGTGCTATCCCTGCTGGGAGAGCAGGCAAGTTGCTATATGGTGCTATTTTTAACACGTTTAAAAAATGTGTTTACATCGCCTTGAAAACAAAAGTAGTGCCATATGCCGAGCCTATCGAGAGCTATTATAATAATGCTTCGTTCAGGTAGTGTATAATTGCTCAGCTTGGAGATGGCTCTGAGTCACACAACACTGACACCAGCAAATTTTCTGCAATTAGTGCTCTGCATTCGATTTCCACCAGGTGAAAGAAAATATTGTAGCCCTTCTAAACACCAAACTGTTTATTTGACTATAAATAACTGTTTGCAGATAAAGCATTTGCAAAACCGCCTAGCAACTGGTTCTAGCAGTTATGGAGATTTATAGTCATAACACTCAGGAGCTGCTCATTAAGCTCAAAGGTATTTTCATCCTGTCCAGACATTCTCGGTGATCCTTTTATAAACGACTTATAGCAGAAATGCAGAATCACAGATCCAGGATGAGGGAAAATAAAGAGGTGAAGACATACCTGGGGAATTTTCAGCTTACCCAGCTTGTTGGTGGATTTTTTTTTTTTAGTAAAACATCTCTTGATAAAAGGAGGGTGCGTAAGTGTGGGCTTGGCATGGGCTCTGTTCTGGAGGTGATTATAGTGCTACAGGGACCTTTTCCTTCATCTTTGCACAGCCCAAATGATACACAGCCCAAAGGCCCTCCTGGCACCATTGAGGGGGCTGCTTGGGATGCTCAGTGCCTAAGCTCGAGAGCACGTGACCGTGGTGGGAGTGAAAGCTGAAGGAGGATGGTGCAGCTTCATCCCAGGCTCTGTCTGATCCAACCATTTTCTCCACCACACGTCCAAGAGCATGGATAAAGTGACCAGGGCTTTGCACTGCAAGTATTTTGTGCAGATAGTTTACTGGCAATAGGTGTTTTCATGAATCTCTCATGTAGCTCAACTACAGAGTAATTGGATGAAGGAATGGGAGAGGATTTGTTCTTCCAAATAGGTACAGAAATCGGGGGAATAGTTTAATTCAAGAAGATATCACTGCATAGCTAGTGCTTAATATGTTGCCTACAGAAGGTTGTCCCTGAGAGATGCACACCTGCATGGAAAAGAGTTGGAGCACACTGGGCATGGAAGATGGAAAGATTGAATGTACTGGGAGGTGTTGGATCTGCAGGTCGCTGGCGTGTCCCCCTCCTCCCACAGCCGTAGCCCAGACGCAGGGGGGCAGCTCTCTCCACTCTGCCCCAGGACCTGTGTCCTAACTCTGGGGAGCCCCAGCTCACAGTGCAGACAACTGCTGAAAAAAACAAGATCATCAAAACTTTGTTCAAATAGTGTTTTTCCTGAGCATTTTTCTGATGGTTCATTTCTCAGAAACCAGTGGCTGGGAAACAATGTGGAAGAAGTTTGGATCTTCCTTTCCTCTGGATGATCTCTGCATTTTTGCGTCCTCTGCTGCTATCAGAAAGATTCTGGATTCAGCTGGGCTGAAGTACCAACTCTATGAGCTCCCATCCCACTTGGACATAACCAGCTGCTTTACCGAAGGGGATGAGGATGGGGAGATGTTGCTGGATTTCCTGACACAAGTCTATGAGTTTTCTAAAACTGCTCCTCCTGAACTAAAGCGCCAGATACTGGAAGAATTAAGAAAGCCTGGATGCAGTGAAAATAGAAATGGGAAGGTGCTTTTTAATAACAACCTGAGCGCAATAGTGATTGAGCCCTGAATGAGCTCATCTTGTGTCTTGATCCAAAAGTGAATAGTCAGATATAAACTGTTAGGGCTGAGATTAATTTAAAAAAAATCATCCTTTATAAATGGCTTACTTTACTTAGTTCACTTTTCAGAGGCTGTTAAGAAATCAATGCTAACCTTTGTTGTTCTAAGTGAGCTTTAATAGTAAGATTAATTCTCTACTAACCTATGAGTATGTAACTCACTCAGCATTATATTGTGCTTTATCATGTGGATGCTGCGTAATCAGACGTAACTTGGATGTGTGTTTAAAAACTCTCTGCAGACAAAGTACAGAAATCACAACTTCTCAGTTTAGCTTGCAAGGCTGGAGGCTCCAAACGCCCGACTGCTTGGGTGACTACTCAATATGTGGAGGGTGTTTTGAGCTTGTTTTGACTGCAAGATCTCATGCTTCCAGTTATCATGAAAGTGCCTTACACAGTCTGCATGGGTGACATTTTCCTGCTCCTGCCTCCGTATGCAGCTCCATGTGATGGCACCGCTTCCCCTTTCCTGGATTTTCACTTTATGATGTTGCAACTGCACTGTCCCTTGCTTATGGTTCATGTATATGGCAGCCACAAGTGCCCAGAACCTGAGCTGGGTCACTAAAGCAATTTGTGTACCAGGTCTATACTGGTACTGCAAGAGGGAAGTGACTGAATGTGGTTGCAGCACAAGAGAGGTAACAATCAACCTGGAGAGGTGGATTTTACTGATGAGTCCTGGTGCAAATCCTTGATTAGGAATCAGATACTGCTGTTATGTAAGGCCTTTTCTATTTTTAATTAAACACAAAAACCCTCCTGCTATAACCTTTAACTAGCCTGTAACCAAGAGTCATGCAAACATTTTGAGCTTTGTAACTTGGACAATGTAAATATAAACCCTGAAGCTGAAGTGACAAATTTCAGTGGGATTTGTTTCCTTGTCAATGGAGTCATGCCAGGTTGATCCATCCAGCACAAGGTATAAGATGTCCAGCAAGAAGGTACTTCTCCTCCTCAGCTGCTTCTCCCTCTGGGGCTGTCTCTGCTCCAGTAGGTGATGTATTTGTTTCACTGAATTCTTTCGTGGCTTTAAGAAGTACAGGGCTCTCCACACAGCACAATGCATAGTGGAACGCAGTGCAGTCGCCTGAATGACTTTAATGGTCTGAATACTCAGTGTATCCAGTGGGACAGGTGTGATTTCTGCCACTGAAAGTGTTTGGTTCAGTGTAGAAAAGGTTTACATTAGCTAATGCTTTTGAGGTGTGAAATAATGTTTTCTTTTTACATATCTATTTCTGATACAATATGGATTATTGAAGATTTTAGGTGATTTACAAAAGGCATTAATAGCCATTTTTGTTCATTTTAGGGTAAATTATTTGAAACACACATTTCTCCTAGTGACCAAATATTAATCCCAGTGTCTTTTAGAACATTTCCCCAATATTTCTCAGCTGTTAAGCAGAACAAAATCTATTGCCACTTTTACACAGTGCTATACATAGATTCCTACATTAGGAGACCTCGGTATATCTATAAACTTCTACAGTGACGTGCCAGAGAGGGAGAGAAATAAAATCTCTCATTAGGACAGATTCCTGCACACACTTCTAATGGAAAACAAATTAAAGCCACAGTTATTTCCATAGCTCTTGTGTGTCAGTGACCTCTTCTAAATGGTGCTTGCAGAGGCAGTGACCTCTGCATATTGCCATGTCAACCCTATCAGAAGTGATGTGTCTTTTGGAGGCACTGAAATGCCATAACAGAAGAAAAAGCCTAACAACAACAGCCAGCAACAGGATGCATGGCCTGTTCTGTGATTTTACAGAGGTTTAAAATGCCAGAAACAAGTATTTTAGTTTTCTGGGGAGGTTTGTTCTGAAAATTTGGGAATGGTTCCACCTCATGCTTAAGCAGCAAAGAGGAACAACGGAGAGAATCTGAAGAGATGAGAGGAAGGTATGGCCAAAAAGATAAATCAAAAAAAGATTCAAAAGATGAGAATGGGAGCGCTTGTTTGGTGTGTACCATTGCATGGGGCCTTATCTGAAAGCAGATTTCACTGGGGAAAAGGGACTGACATCCCAGACTGGAGAAGAAAACTCTTTACCTCCAGCCTGACATGCTGCAGGAGTCCTCTGCCATGGCTTTGAGTTCCGAGGAGAACTTTATGAAAAGCTGAGGGGAAAATGCAATGAAGTCCATTTTGCATATGCAGCTGCTTCTGTTGAGGGGCTGGGGGAACACTGAATTAAAATAGCACCCTGAAGGGATACATTATTCTTAGTTTTAAATTTGTAACACACACATTTCCAAGGAGTAAATACTGGAAGTATTATTTACTGTGAGAGGAGTGTGGGGAAGAACAACCTTACATTCATCTAACAATGAAAGAGTTTTTGTAAATCTCTCAAATGATTCCTAATAGCCTGAAGACTCATATTTTCATGTGAGCATCACCCTTAATTGTACGGCAAGATGCTGCTGCTCCACAGCATGTCTGGGGAGTCCAACCCCATCATGGACTGGGGTTTGTATGGCAGTTTTGACCTTACCTGTGTGCTTCCCATACTGAATTAATTGCTTTCCTCTCAAAAGCCCACCTCATCCCAGGTAGCAGAACTTTCTTCTAAAGGCCGGTTTCCAGACCGTGCTGTCTGCAAACCTGTGGGGGCCAACAGGCCAGGCCTGCCTCGCTCACACCCCTATAAGCAGTATGTATACCTATAAGGTTCATTTATACGCTTTATGCAGAGGTTTGCTTGGAGCAATGGTCTTAAACTGGCATAAAACAGACTGAAGCAAAAAAGTCTTCAAGCTGCTTGTATTAAAGACACATTAGTAAGGATGTTCCCAGTGTGTGGATGTCCCTGTCTGGCTCAATATGTTTCAGATATGAGCTGTAAACATTTTACAGAAATACGGCTCAGTAAATATAATCCTTCACATCATCCATATGCACCATTCACCAGAGATTGTTCTGAACAGTATATTCTCTTGCATTGGAAGACATTCTTTTCTTCTTTTCAACTCACAGGCACATAAGCCTAAACTGTACACATGATATTACAGGTACAGGGGGAAAAGCTGGAGGCAGGGAGAAGCAGAAGGAACAGAAAAACTCCCCATTGAGACACCAGGCAACACCCAGGCCTGTGTCCCTCTGATAAATCAATATGAGCACTGGGCTCTGCTGCCACGTCAGATGTTGATTCCTCAAGCCCAGACCGCGGGAGGTTTGCCGTGCGGGGGAGGCAGCAGCCCAGTGTCCGTGGATGAGGCATCACCTCATACAGGAGGGCTGGGGGAGAGGAAGGTGAGGAAGGAAAAGGCTGAGTCCTCCAAAGGAGCCCGGTCTTCACGTGTACATCCCTCCCACATCGCACGCACCTGTGGGAGCGGTTCAGGACTGCGCCTTTAAATCACACCTAGAAAAATATTCTCACTGCTCCGTTAATTACAACAGCAAATTGAACAAATGCACTTACAGCTCAGTTGCTGTCGCCATTCCTACATCAGTGTAATTCATGCTTGTAGCCCATGATAGGATTTTTAATGTCATTACACAGTAGGGCAAAGTCTTCATTTTCAATAAAAATACAAATGTTAAAATGAAATGGATTAATATCTAATTTTACATCTTCATTTACATGATGTGCAAAATTATCTTAAATATTTGTTATGGATGGAGTGGCTTTCCACCAATTTAAGCTTTTTTCAAACTGGAGAATGTTAACATAAATTGTAGCATAAATCATTGCCTTGTAGAGTACCAGAAGGCGCATATAAAAACCCATATCTTTACTGCACATATTTCCCATTAACCATAATCTATTAGTAATTGAAGTTCATTACAAATTCTTGTAGACTTTATTGCTATCATGCTGCATGACATAGTGAACCTGGCTTGCATAACAAGAAGTCCTTGCTGGGAAATATCCTATTAACAATGACAGTGCATTTGTCATTGCGATAATAAATCCAAGAGCCGCCTGTAGATTATAAATTATTGCGGCGCCATTTCCACTGTTGTAGTTTGAAAGTTTTGTCAGCACTTCCATTTTAAACTGCCGCTTTTCAGGGAGTTAGAACTTGACTATAAAAATCTGCGGTGAGATGAAGATCAGCTTACAAGTTCTAAGCCTGAGAGTTTTTCTTCCCTCAGCACCATTCCTATTTCATCTACATGAACAACTCAGAAGCAGACTTCGTGTTTGTAGAAGATTTTTAATTCTGTATTTGCTTAGCTTCTAATTGGTAAAACAGTCCGTTCGACAAGCAATTTGTCCCTAATCTTTCCTAAGGTCTTAGAATTTAAAAATAGACAAGGTAAAAAAAGACGGGAACTTGCTGAGTTTAGCAGCTGAAAAAGCCTCAGACCTTATCTCTAGGACTTTGGGGAGGTATTGGGCAAGCCCTGCTTCTCTTCAAAGGAGAAACCAGAGAGAAATGATTTTACTCCTATGCCTTGCAAAGATGTTTTGAGGATTAATTACTAGAGTAGAAATTCTGACATCCACTCAAGCCATCCTTCATCATGTCTATGCAATTCTTTGAGCTCTATATAGGTCTTAAGTGTTATTAAAAGAAAATTGCCATAGAGCTGAACTTTAAGTGTTAATTATGACTCAAGATATAAATGACATCAGGTCAAACCTTTCCCAATTTAACTCCGTAATTGACTTCAGCTTGCTACACCAGGGGAGAGCTAGCTATCTGCCTTTTAGATTTCTCCAGTGCCAATAACAATACATCTAATTAGCATGGACGTAACCATTAGGATTCAATGGCTCCTAAACAGAGTAGGATGAAGGCTTCACCTCCCTGAAATCACCAGGAAAGCTTTCCTTCCCACCAGCAAGGCCAGGTTTTCACATAATCCTTCAATACATGCTCTGTCTTGAAGTACAGCTTGTGTTTTCATGGGATCAAAATCAGATTTTGCAGTAAATAATGATGATGATCTTTTCACATCAATAGTGCCTCCCATATCAAAATGCCCCAGATTACTTTAAAATCTTGACATGCAAACCACTGAGCATGCCCTGGACAAGATTCAGTAGCTGTTGACTGGATCTTAGTACCATTTCACAGTGATTTACCGTGGCTGTCCCCGGTGGATGCAGCAACACCAAGGTGCAGAAAGCAACTACTGGGGCTGGCACTGCAGCAGGGTGTGGGCATTAACACATCTCCTCTGGCCAACATTGCTGTCAGCTTGATGCTTCCCTGTTCCTTTGTAGAGGGTGAGAAGTGGGGCTGGGGCACAGGGATGGCTCAGGATGAGGCCCGGTGCCCACCACTGACACGGCAGGTTCCAGAACTCACAGCAGCGGTGGGAATAAGAGCTTGGGACCAACTTTGGTGGTGCAGTCCTACCTGTGTCCTTGTGCTCCATCGTGTTAGTGATGGTGGGAGGCTCTCCTACAACCCATAATATCACCCTTCATTGGTTTGCATCTCCCAAGACCTCACATTCAAATCTTCAGAGTTTTCTTGCACATCAAAATGCACTTCACCCAATGGCCTTTGTTACCCACCAGTCTGTATGGCAGGTGCTGGATCTGATGGATTTAAGGGAAAATAAGGCATCTTCCCCTTTGCTTACATTCCTCTTTCCACTCCCAGGTGAGCAAGGATGGTGACTAGCAGAGATGAATGGATCTGCGGGTCCAGGGTGGTTCTGGTGTGACTCAAGATGGTGCTGTTGTTCAGGACAGTGCAGTGGTGAACTGCTCTAAATAAAAAATAAAAATAAAAGGACAACAACACAACCACCCCCAAAACAAACAAACAAACAAACAGACACAAATGCAAAAATAAGTAAATTAATAACTCTTCAAATTCTCTAAACATAAACATGTTTATGTTTATGTCATCTTTTGATGGTGTCATTCTCAAGCTGAAACACTTACACCTCAGTTGTGTCGCATTTTCCTGAATATAACAACCTAGGATCTTTAAGACTCTTAATGCTACAGATACTGATATTTCGTAGCAAAGTGATTTTGCCGAGGTGGTAATGAGTTATTTCTTTTGGTGAGAATAGACAGAATATTGCCAACAGATATAATTTCTTTGTTTTCTTATAGAGAACATTTTTGGAGGCCATTCTGAGGATCAGGTGTGTTACTGTGGATGCTGGCGGAGATGAATTAGTGGCTGGAGTATAGGTGATCTTGCCAAAAATGAATAGCAATGCAATTTATCATACGCTCCTGTAATTTATCTCGTGACTATATATTAGATTAGATAAAGACAGAAAGACATGAGAATTGAATTGACTGGACTAACACTGAAAGCTTACACCTGCTTTTATTGAGGCTGACAGGAAGATTTCTGCTGCCCACATTGCAATCAGCATTTGGCCTCACATTTTTAATTTGCTTTGAAGTCTGATCTTGTCCAGCAACAGGAAAAAAAGCTAGCTCGACATTAAAGAGTTTGTTAATAATCTCTGCTTGTTTATATCCAACACAAATTTGTTCCACCATGTATTTAATATTCAATCATTTAGAAAGGGTAAATATAGAAGAAATTGTAGAAGCTTAAAAATAACTGCAATAAGCAGCTGTGAAATAGCTGCAAACACTCATTACTTGCTACACTGTTTTCAAGGTAACAAAACAATGGTTTAGTTTGTTCCCTTCCAGCAAAATCCATGCTTCAAAATCCACTTTTCATACCAAATCAGTCTGTCTGTAAGACAAACTGTCTGCAGCCCAGAGTGTTTACCTACACACAGCAAAAAGATGTGCTACACTGCCTGCAAATTCTGTAATACCACCAGCTACAGTCTTTGGGCTCGTTGCAAACCAGTGATTGATATCTGTTCCTTTGCATTGCTTCCCTATCATATCTCTTTGTCCTGCTGCTATAATCGATCACAGATTTTTCCATCAGGCTTCACGTCAGGCTAGGATAGTGAACATGACTTGCTTAGAACAAACTGCTTCAAAGCGCACCAAGCCCAGCTCAGGAGTCAAACTGCTCTAAAAATGGTTGTTTGGGGCACATCTGCGAATCCAGTGCAGCATCAGGAAGTCAGTAACGCCCTTTGGTGGTGAGGGCTTGGGATTGCTCTTCTCTAACTAGGAAGCCTGCTGCAGTCATCTCTGCCACTGTGGAGCTGGATTTTTAAATAATGAGCACTGCCTGGCTCTTCATTTTCCTGATTCAGAAAGAAATTACTGCATAGGAGTCAGTGGCTGGACCTGGCAGGATCTGCACACATGTTCTGAGATTCAAACTACAAAGTCACACTCAGCTTTTGTATTTGGTGCTTCATGCCTGCTATCAGGAGCAAAAAGGAGTGAAAGCAGAACAGCCATCTCTGCTTTGCATAGAAATATATTTTAAAGATTCACCGTGCCTGGTCTTCATAGGAGAACTAAGCTACCACTTTCTGACTTTAAAAGCTCTTTGGAAATTACTGTTTGCTTTTATAGTGCCTAGCACAATTGTGTCCTCATATTGATTGGTGGGTTTTAGGTACACCTGTGCAAAAATAGCAAAAAATTTTTAATTTTTTTTTTTTTTTTTTTTTTTTTGTGAAGGACAGAATATTACTTACGGAAGAGGACTGTAAGGATTTGATCCAAATTTGGCCAAAGAAATTTGGGGTTTCTTGTCTTGCAAGTGAACATCCGACCTCATAGCTAGCTGAACAGCTGATTTAAACACTGTCCCACACAACAGAAAAGAGTAACCTAAATTAACCAGGCAAACCTCATTCTGGCAAGATTTATGGAGAGGGTACAACCACCCTGTAGCGAGGGACACAGATGTGTCCCTCGTGAATGTTTCCCGTTCATACGGCTTATAGACACGTAGGGCCATCCATCACACATTGCTGCAGATCCCAGGCCAACACGTATGAAAGGTTGCCTCACAACAAGCACAGCCTTCTCATCTTCCATCTGCCCATGCCAGCCATTCAAACATTGCTAATTACATCCCTGCTCATTACTGCGTTGGCTACAGCTCACCTCAAAGCCATGACCCTGTTGATGTGATCCAGAGGCCGCTTGCACTAACAAACAAAAGCCCAGGAGGTTAAGCTCGACCTCTGGATGACTGCACTTCCATTTGGAAGGCACACTACATTTGGAAGGTGCTACAGCTCTGTTTCTCATGTATGTAAGGTGAGCACTGTTCTGGTTATCCATCTGGGACATGCACCTCTGCAACCCAAGCCCTCAGAGAAGGCCCAGGGCTGCAGCTTTATGGCCTAGGCCATGCCAGGAGGCTGAGGGAACATGTACCGGCAACCCACAGTGCAAGCCCCGCCAGCACCTGTATGCCAAGCAGCCTGATTGCAAGTTACTGCTTGGGAAATAGCAGGCAATTCCAGTTTCAGATATGAGATCTCAACCATGTAATGCTTTTCAGCTGTGAACCTCGTGCTGACAGCAGCCCTGCTGGAGATGTGGTGGTGCACGCTTTGCAAAGTGGAGAAAATAGGTGTGTTGTCCTTATGTAGTTTCTGAAGATACATGGAACTGGTCACCTTTGTGGCTTTAATGGAAATAACAGGTAAGGCAGCAGGCAGGGTGGGTGCATAGGAGAGAAGGGGAAGAAGTATCCATGCATTTTGGCCTGTTGGGCCATAGCACCTGGCAAATGCTGTGCAGTGATGCCCATCCAAACTCTCATCCATGCCCCAAAAGAAAGGCAAAATCAACAGAGGCAATCCTAACTTCAGAGCAGCAGGTGAGGTGGCTGCAATTCACATCCAAAACAGCCGCTTTCACCCACCAAGTGCCACACCACTGCTGAAGGCTTTGGAGGCTACCAGCCACCGAGATCTTTGGAGGTGGAGAAAGACACAAGTGCGGTGAGAATTTAAAAATCGGCTTAGGACACCTGAAAAAGAGCCTCGGTGAGTGCTTATGTTGGTTGTACCAACATAAATGGAGTAGGGAATAGAAAACTCTGTTTTGTTTTTTAATTTCCTAGAAAGCATTAAAATTAATGATGTGATCCAATGACTCAAGCCTAAAAAATGCTTCCAGTTTTATTTTTATCCTCATTGTGGCCCTTTGCTACTTTATAGCTAGTGAGATAATAAATAAAGCCAATCTTGTCATTTACCTCCATCTGATATTATAAAAGTGCTAATTTCAGAAAGGTTACCGAGAAGCAGTGGGAAACTTTGTTTTGTGTCATTAGTACACTGACGCCTAGTTTAGAAAAGGTTTCCTCCCTGAGACACACACTTTGTTAAAAGCTGTTCAGTGCCCATAACCATTCTGCTGATCTCAGAATATGTTCCCCTTGCAGGCCAGAGCTAACCTGTGCATATGAAATGAGATCAGCTTAATGTTGTGTTAAAAGAGTTTGGTCTCTGGAGCAGTCGCTCTTCTTAATAACATGTAATCATATGCCATCTATTTAGTTTTCATTTAACTTGCCCCATGCAAGCAATGAATCCAGTTTAATTAAATGTTCCTTTAAACAGCAAAATGACACTGGTTTGCAGTTTAAAAAATCTATATGCCACAGGGCACCCTCAAGACACAAAATCCTAATAGAGAGGATGTAAGATGTACAGCTAATAATACAGAGCAAGTTTGACATTTGCAGGGTAATTTAGTGAAACAAGAGCTTCCTTACAGGCTTCATGCAGGATCGTGGTGGCTACAGGACCATTTAATAGAAGATGAAGAATCCTGTTTGTAATAATGCTAATAAACAACTAATCTGAAAATTAGGCTGGTATGTGGTAAAGGGATGCTGTGCATGTCTAATAAATGCTGCTCAGCAGTGGGATGGAAGACTGCTAGGAAGTGCAAGACGTGGAGAAATGTGTGTGAAAGCTAAGGAAAGGCAGGGACGCTAAGGGTGCAGGAACAGGGCAGTGTGGGTACCCCAAGAGACCTTAAAACAGCCCTGAGGTCCTGACAACCATAACGTGGCTTATGTTCAAGGACTTCTTAGTTGGACATCCCAGCAAGGGAGGAGGAAAGGCATTGAGGAGTTATCCAAAGCCCACCAAGCAGCCCCTTGTAGTGTGACTTTTCCCTGTTAAGTTAAATCTGATCCAACCCTGGCCAGTAAGTAATTTAACTCTCCTTCTTTCAAGGGCAGCATAAGGTAGAAGACAAAAATGAGGCAGAAATGAGTGCTAAATGTTCTTTTTTTTTCTGCTTTAGAAAAAGCAGGATCTTTAATAAGGTAAGTATTAGGGCAATGAAGAAATAAACACTAAAAGCTTCTCACTCATTAGTAAAATGAAAGTGCTTGCTAATATATGCAGTGCACCTGGAAATGCCCATTCGAGTAATTACAAAAGGGAAAAACACCGCGGAAACAGGCAAGCATGAAGACAATAGCCATTAGAAACAATATTAAATTAAGCACGCCTTTTGAGATCTACAAATTCACTGATTAAATTGCGCATTACAAACCCTGCCTTGCCTCCACTTAGCTGGAGGCCTGGAGCGAACCTGCAAAACGTGAAAGGAGCCTCCTGGTTTGCACTGAGCGGCAGGCAGGGCCATTCCCAACTTCACTTAGTTCTGGGCTTTTTCAAGACGTAAAAAATAACTTTTTTTTCCCNCACAGTCCAAACAAGGGCAGAGTAAGGGCATGAAGCCCATTGAAGTCAGCAGGCACGTTCTCATTGACCGAGCAGTGCAGGAGCAGGGCCTGCCATGAGCACTGGGGTGGATTTAGCTGTATTTCCCTGGGTAGCCCCTTCTCACTTGGCTATAGGGCAGGACAGCTTCTTACCTTGCATTTTGGCTAGGGTATCTCATGCAGCACCTGTAGCTGCATGTCAGAGCCCGTTGAAAAGGGAGTTACTACTGCGATTTCTGTCCCTTACATATTCCCACCCCATGGACAGTAGGTGGGAGCTATGTTCCAGAGCTTGCCCTGTGAAGGCAATCCAAACCGTACGTGTCTTTGTGTGGCTATGCAAAGGAAGGGTGGAATAGAATCAAGAGGTACCATTACTGGTGACAGAACAGCAGCCTCTCACCAAGACATGAGAAATGAGTGAGAACAGGGTTATTAATATGTTTATTGGAATGGAGGGTTGTTTATAACATTTTTCTTACCTTTGATGATGTTTTCAGGGCTAATGGAAACTCTCCCACTTTCTCTCATTCTCTTAGACATCTTCCAAAATTGATTGTGGAAGCCAGCAACCACTTCCAACTGATTTTGTGTCATTAAAATTTAAAAACAGTGTGCAGCTTCCATACATGCTAGGATGCAGGCTATCCCTTGCCAGAGATGTTGGCTTGGCTGTTGGGGGTAAAAGTGTTGGAAAACTCTTTTCTAGCTACCACTCTCTTGTACCAACCTTTTCTGTCCACATACTGTGCTCACTCCCCTTCCCAAACCTGAGAGATGCTACATGCCCTGTTTCTCAGCTGTATGGGGTAGTGGGCATTCTCACAGTGGTGGGGACACAGTGGGATGCTGGGTGTTGTCAGGCAGCAGGACTTACCTGCTGCTGGGCAGAAGGGCTCCCCAGGGGCATATTCTGTGAGTGCTATGTGTAAATGAGATCTTTCCAAAGACCTGGCGAGGTGAATTCAGGATGACTCCACCATTACCATACCCGAATTACAGACCTCTGTTTTCTGAAGCTTGCAGGAGAGCAGGTGGAAATGTTGTGCAGATCCTTCCCCTTAACAGACCAGTCGAGGGCCTCATAGTCCTCTCCCTCCCTTTGCAAGCCACATTTCCATTATTTGTACTAAAAACCTAGGACTAAGGGGATAGTGTTGACAAACAGTAGGACAAACCACCTTGAACACCGAAGAGCATCAGCTGCATTGCTCAAACGTCCTGGATGCCAATGGAAAAATACTTTGAGTGATGGACAAAGCCTGCTGCTCCTGCAGGGAGCACATTTGATAGGACAGCTTCTGTGCACCGTGTCAGACTTTGTAATTAAGACTGGAATGGCCCATAAAGTGACACATAACATATTAAACACCTTCTGTGCCTTCACAAGTGCAGGCTAGGTTTATAAATGGAGACTCATATGGCCCAGCTGCCCCAGGCCATATGGTCACCCTGCTCCTCGCTGTGCTGCTGGAGGTTGAGAAATGCAGCAGGACAGTGGCTGGGGTGCTGGCGTGGGCAGGGAGCACATGTGGAGGTGAAGACGATACTGTCTGGTCAGAGCAATGGGCTTCCTCTGGCAGCACTGGGGATGTGGTTCAGCTATTCAATTTGCGAGAGGCAGCCAAAATAACTCCATGCAAAATAAACAGCTGAGAGCAGATGAAAATAGAGCTAATAATATAGTTATTAGGAAAAGAGCCAGAGCACAAATTGCAGTGCCTATTGTGAAAGAAGAAGTCAGAGAGGAAAATGACTGTACGTGCCCCTTGCAACATGAGGAATACCGATACCGCCCCAGATGGCATCATCTTGTCTGTGCAGGCTGCAGTCCTGGTGCATCAGCCTTGGTGCATTTTGTGAGGCAGCACAACACTAGAGGTAGGGAACAGCAGCAAAGCGTTCAGGGATGCATTACTAGTGGTGTTTCTGATTCATCTAAGGTCAGGCGGTGAAGTTCTTTTTACCCTCAGGTGGAAACTAATGGTAATGCAGCATCTCGTCTTGCTGCTCCCTATTTGAGCACCTATTTAAGTCATGCATGCGCGCACCCTTAGAGAGCAACCTTCAAGGGACATTTTGTGCTGAGTTCTCTTGTGCTGAGTTCAACTGGAAATGGGAGGAAAGTCCTTCCAGAGAGTCAGCACAGGGCAATAAAATGTATACTTATTTGTGTAATAATCTTTTGCCCAAAATGATTAAAGCTATTTTTTTTTAAAGAGCATTTCTGCTAGGGTAAAAGCACTATACAGCAAACGATACAAGCCCATGATGCATAAGCATCAATGGGGATGATTTCTCCCCAGTCCTCTGGCCTTCAGGTGGTCCTGTCCAGAGCAAGGCATCCTTAAAATGAAAAAAGTATATATCTTGATTTCTTAATCACATGTTATGGAACGATTGCAATTTCCCTCAATATCCCCCCGAGCCTCTAGGGAAATATGGTTTAGGCCGATTTCTGGCATTTGTCTTTTGTAATCCCCTGTGCACAGCATGGCCAAGGGTTTATTTAAGGGTGTGGGAATGCCCGCTTTTTCTGTGCTTTTTACCAGCTTTGCTCTCTCATTGCTGGAGGAAAAGTGTTTGAGGATTTTCATTTTTCTTTTATTTCTTTATGTTTCTTTTTTTTTTAAGTAACATCATGAACCTAAAAATCAAACTTTGTGATGAACAATTTTTATTTACAAGTAATACCTAAAACTGCAGCAACAAGAGAGAATGTGTTATATTCTTTTTTTCCCTCAGAATGTCAATGTATATAATTAATATTCCTATTGAGCTGAGGCACTCCTTTGGCCTGTCAGGTATTTCTTGTCTTCTCACAAAAGGTCAAGCTAGAGAAATTATTTTCTCTCCATGGTATAGGTGGGGGACCAAGATTCAGAGTCTTGAGCAAGATTTAACAAAAGGTTATGGAGTCTGAAGCTGAGTGTAAAAACTAAAAGGCAGTTTCAGGGGCCCTCACTGTGTGAAACCAAGAGGAGTTGGTAACTACTTGTTCATCTTTCAGATGCTGAATGCCTTCAAACTCTGGCCCTCACCAGGGGGCTGGGTTCGCCCAACAGCCTGTGCAAGCTGGACCTGCACTCCCAGCTCCAGCCTGAAGTGCTGACTGAACCCTCATTCAATGGCAACTCGGTTAATCACTGAGAAACTTGACCAGAAAAGTACAAAACAGCAATGAGTACAATTAAATGGATCTGGGGAGGAAGGTGTCACAGTGTTAGCTTGTCCCTGCCCATCCTGGCAAAGACCAGCCCGTCTTTGCCAAAACATTGGCAGTAGTTCTTCTAGATGATGCTCTGAGTGAGCTGAATCAAGGGAGAAAGATTTCCCCCTTTCCTCCTCACTCCTTGCATGATGCAAAGCAGAAGATACCTATGCCAAACCATTTCAATTCTTCCAGCTTTATTGAGAGCCTTCGGGCTCTCTCATTCTGGACCTGCTGCAATCCAATCTGCTCTTGCTAATACTTCTAATATAATATTTATAACTGCCCAGGCTGAACCAAAGGCTGCTTGCACTGACAGATGCCACAAGCTATATCTCTCCTTTCCATTTTATCGTTTGGTAGCTTCTGGCAAAGAGGCAGAGGATCTGGTAATGAAACGCTCCTTCAGTGCTCTAAACCACAGGAACATTTTGCTATAATGCCCATTATTCATCAGGGAGTAATCAAGGGGCTGTCGGTTGGATAGAGATGCCTTCTAGAAGAGCAGAATATGTGATTGTGGAGGTTAAGGTAGGTTTCTTGGTTTAGTTATCAATCTGCAAATGCATATCAACTCTCAGACTTGTGGCTTTGGGGTCGGGTGTTGCTGGACAAACTTGGCTGCAACACTGGGGTTAAAGGAACCTTATTCTGTAACAGCGCTGTGAAGTCAGTTCTCCATAACTAAATACCCACACTGAGTTCTGCAGGACTATAAATAGGTGTGGAGTTGTGCTGCAGATAAAACATCTCTTTGCTACTTTGTGCCAGTAGAGCACTGGGGAAAATTCTGCAGGGAACAATCTTCCTCTGGCAGATGGCTGGACACCAGGAGACCAGCTTGACATTTTCCATGATTTATACAGCATCACCCCTTGGAACAGCAATTCTGAGATGACATTATGATTCTTTAACAATCCAGTGTACTTGAAAGATGGAAAAGAAAAGCCCATATGCACATCCCTGTGGCTGGAGCTGACCAACATCTTCAGCTCCAGTCCTCTTTCAGGTTTTCATCTTTCTTGGCTATACCCACCCTTTTCTTTTCTTTTCTTTTCTTTTCTTTTCTTTTCTTTTCTTTTCTTTTCTTTTCTTTTCTTTTCTTTTCTTTTCTTTTCTTTTCTTTTCTTTTCTTTTCTTTTCTTTTCTTTTCATGTGTACAACAAAGGGAAAGACAAGGGGAGATGAATGCCATCAGATAACCTGGTTCTGCACTATCTGATCAGACTAAGCAGGTATTCAGTGCCTTCTGCCCTGGATACGTGCCCCAGCCACTGGGCTGTTCATTTGTTCTCTCTGGGACAGAAGGAATTCTCCTGTTTCCCCCCAAACCCTGTTTTCACCCACTCAAAGAGTGAGAAAAAATATGAAATATCAAAACCACTTACTGTGAGGACAACTGCAATGAACCACTGCTGTCAGAGAGAGTAGTGTTCTCCAGGAGTAAAAATGGAGATTACCAAATTCAGACCAGAAACAATAACATTTCAAATAAGGAGAACATCACCAGGACAAACTGAGAGGGTAAGAAAATGTACAGACTGAAGTCAGCACGATGAGAAGTGGTTGGAGACAGATGGTATAACCTTAACAATTAGTTTTAAATTAAACCACTGATCCATTCAAAGCCAGTCTAGAGAGAGGAAGACAATTAAATCTGTAAATACAGGAAAGCTGTGGGGAAAAATAATCAACTCCATTTCTGTTTACAGCTGTACTCTGTCCCCCACCCTTGATCTCTCTGTATAAATGCAGAATGGAAAAAGTCTTTGGAGAACTTCAAGTACCATGCAAATGTAGAGTGCAGAAATGTGATTGTTTGTTGTTTCTAGTCTCTCTTGATACATGTGCATGGCTCTGGTGCAGCATCCATTGAAAAGTCCTGCCTCATGCTATTGCTATTTCTTGCATATGAGCTTTTCGCTTCCGAATGCAGAGATTCTCTTCAGACAAACATCACCCATGCCTTCACTGCATGCAGATTTAATCTAGAACCAGAGAAAAATGCAGAACAAACAGCAATATCCATGACACTTCCCTGTTTCAGCAGAGAACTGCAGTTGCATTTGCTCTTTGGCAGGGAAACTATTTTCCCATTAGCCATGGGAAGGGAAGCAAAGGCCACAAAAATCCAGAATTTCAGCTCCTGGAGGAATCCCCATGGCATGTGATTTTGGGTGTGAATTGCTTGAGTCCTCCACAGGAAGAGAGCACCCTGCTTACACATGCTGCCCTTGGACATAGCTGTCCAGGACAATTCACATTGCCTGGAAATCACAGAATAGTGCTTGCATCTGACTGAATGAGCTCGTTATTTTTGAAAAGCCCCAGTCTCAACAGTCCTAGCGAGGTCTCTCTCACTCCTTTCATTTCTTAATATAAGTAAAATCAAAAGGAAGAAAAACAGGGCAGAAGGTTCATGCAGCTAAGCTCTAGATTGACTTCATCCAACTTAATGCTTTTTAATCACTCTTTGAACAAAAGATTTAGTCTTCATAATCCTCCTTTTGCTCAATTTGCTGTTCCTTACTTTACAAAATCTACCATTTGTTTAGTTTCTCTGATTCCCACCCCAGAGCAAGTTTGAAAAAAAAAAAAAAATGGCTAATATCACAATGAAAATGACTTTCAGGAGTAAAATAAATCCCAAATTACAGTGCCAGCTTTTCTTTTATTGGCTCTCTGATGGAAAGGCACACCCAGAAAAGCATAGCATCATTTTCACTGGGTAATCAGCTGAGCTGCTGACTAAAACTTCTCATGTATCTGCAGGAGGAAGCATGCAATTGTATCTGCTGATTTTAAGGTGAATGCAGCTCTTTTTTTGGAAGGTTGAGGTTTGATATCTGTATTAGAGACATTTTCAGGAGAGCCAGACACACAAATCACTGTTTTCCATCACCCAAATCCTGTTCTACTCTTGATTTCCACTGATGTGTTGCAAACATAACTCTTTAGGCCTGTTTGCAATGCCCAGCGCTATCTGTGCTTGCAACTCTCCTCACATTCACGATATCTTCCTCAGATATGCTGGATTAATTAAAAATTAAATGCACTTTTTCCTTCTTAATGGTTTGCAAAGCTAAAAATACATCTCATCTTCCATCAGCTCCGCACTTAAAATAAATCAAATCAATTAAATATCACTTTAAAGATATTAAAAGCTATTATATACTTGAAAACATATTTATTCTCCAAACTGATCATAAATAAATATAAGTGCATATTCACCTGCAGGATTGTGTGAAATTTTATCTTTCAATTCAACAATTTCACTGAAAAAAACTTGTTACCGTACTTCCTACTGTTCCATAAGGTCAGACAGATGTGATCAAACACATGTACCACATCAGCTATATGGAGAATACAACAGCAGTCATTTTTCTTTATGAAAAGAAAAGAACATGCCCTTAAACCGTGTGAAGGAGAAAAGCCCATATACCTAGATTCAAACTGCATCTAGATTCATTTGGAAAACTGGAACACGATTTCCTCTGAATAACAGACATGGAGCCCCAGGCACTTTGTATGTTCAAAAATTAAACTTACAACTGGCATACATCTGGCAGTGATCCTGTACACTAAATCCATTTGGTTGGCCAGATGGCCTGAGACTTGCAGCTTTTTAATCTCTCACACAAAGCACTTTAGGCTGGAAAAAATAATAAATACAATATAATACAACGTCATGACAAAATGCCTCTTTTAACGGTTTTTGAGCTATAGATATCAGAAAATATGGTCCAAGAAAATACTGTTTTCACAACTTCCCAAAACGTGTTAGATTCTGTGCCTGCATCCTCTTTTCCTCTGTTTCTCACACCTTGTTCATCCCCAGCGAAGGATGAGTGATTCTTTAGGTACAGGGTTTCATGCTGGAGGCAGAGGATGGTAAGATCAGCCACAACTCCTGCCTGGTAAGGAAGAGCAGAACTGTAAGGTCTTAAGGCCTCTTTTATTTCTGCTTCCCACATTATCTTTCTGCATTAAAAAACAGGCAAGTTTAAAATTTGTGTTTTTATACTGTCAATATCATCAAAAAACCAAGGGCTAGAAGAAAACAACGACTTCATTTACTTTGCTCTGAATGCATGCGGTATTCTTTTCTGTACATTATTAGTGAAATATCTTCCTCTGACCGGAGCAGTAGCTGCAGTGTTTTCCCTGTGTGATGCTGGTCAGTTCCCTGTGCCTATATCTATTGTTTCTGTATTATCTGTATTTTTGGTGAGCCATGTCCCATTAAAATCAATGTGAAAGTTCCCACTGACTTCATGGCTACATGAACAGCCATCTACCACGTTACCATGCTACCAGCATACATGCCTTCTGCCTGCCTGCACCACCATTAAATGAATGCCATTAGGAAGGGAGCACAT
Source organism: Alectura lathami (assembly GCA_013399715.1). NCBI lineage: Eukaryota > Metazoa > Chordata > Aves > Galliformes > Megapodiidae > Alectura > Alectura lathami. The sequence goes on from VXAV01008266.1 coordinate 122,738, forward strand.
TGCAATGAGTTTACATCCTTTCCTTGGGTTTTGCTGTTCTGAAAGCAGTAGTACTGCTACATGTTACCTTCAGCTCCCTGCTTGCCATGAATATTCCCTTTCCTACTCTCTTTTTGGAAAGGCTCATGGAACATCTTTGGCTTAGGATTTTATTATATGCCATGCAACTAATTCAGTCAGAATCATGGGTTTTAGGACTAGCAGATGACTTTACTCACTAGCTTGTTTCATCTTTCAAGTGATGCCTTTCTTTTGCTGGCAGCTTCAAAGGCATCTTCGTGGATAAACGGTCTGACCTACTAAGGGAAGTACAAAGAGAATCCTCTTCTCAATTAATTCTTGTGCTCCAAATTCATACTCAGATTTGTTTCTGAGCAGCTTTCATTTCTGTTAATCAGCTAAGACAGTTTTAGTTCCCTTGAGTTGTTGCTTGGCTGCTGATCCCCTCCCAAACTGTACTTTCCCCAACCATTTTAGGAAATGTTGCAGCTGAAAGGGCAGAGGCCTGGACATCAGCTGAACAGAATCAATTTGTCTCCACCAAAGGAAATTATTTCTAGTCCAAGTTAGACCAGATTTGTTCTACCAAAAGCTCTTGTTCCTAAATGCTAGAGACAGCATACATGCATTTGTTGCCTAAAGACCTGGTCCAAAAGCTGTTTCACACTCTTAAATTCCATAGCATTTTATAAATACAGCTACACTGAGAAAGAAATTTTTTTTCTGTGCCTTCATACCAAAGCTCCTACAGTAATTTTGTGCTTCAGGGGAAGCAGCTGAATAAAATCAGAAACGTTCACAGCATGTGTTGAAGATAAGCATCATTGCTGCCGTCTTACAAATGAGAAAGCAGAGGCCCGGAGAAGTTTCACCCAAGGCCATGATGGGAGTTGGAAGTGGAGCTGGGAGATGATCTGTACCTTCTCAGAGTACTGAGCTGTGCCTGCTTTACCAATGGGTGAAAAGAAAGGTGTGGGGATCAGGGTACAACACTACAGTCTTTTTTTTTTTTTTTTAAACCAGTCCACAGATCTGGACTCTGCTTATCCACAGCATCTGGAGCTGGTAGACAGAGATTGGAGCTGAAAAGCAAAGCCATGAAACAAGCTCTACTCCTTGACCCAGTATCTCTGAGAGCCCCATGCCGCTGGGTCACTCTCTGGAGCCTCTCCTGGCACCCCAGTGGATGCAGCACATCTGGAGGCAGAAGTCTTTAAATTGGAGGCCCGGCCAGTAATTTATGAGCTGAGCTTCAGCCAAGAAGGTTTGACAGTCCTGGCCTCTGCCTTTAATGCAATTAGTATGCTGGTGGGTCTATTGATGATTTCATGCCAAATCAATTTTGGCACATTAAAGTGATTTGTCTGGAATCCAGCAAAAGAGCTCTGCTAATAATTCAGCTCTCAGACCCCACAATGCTGGCGGGAAGGTAATGTGTGTCTGCATAGGTGCCCTCAATCTGCTCTAAAAATTTCAGGAAGATTTTACTTGAATTTAAAGCATTTTAATGCACACGCTTTCTTTTAAGTCTTTGCCATTCATTTTAACTCTGACTACTTTGTAGTTTGCTTCAAGGTAATTTTAAAATTAAAAAAAAAAAAAAAGAAAATTGTCTTCAAAAAGGTGTTTTATCTTGAACTTTAGGTATAGATGTACCCACATTACACTGTCAAAAAGTACACCAGCAAAGTAGCCTTGGTGTTAATCAGGCAATGCATTTGTCTTCCCGCTGGAGCAATGATGGTGCACAAATAAGCAAGAGCCAAAGCTGTTTGTCAGTGTCCTTTGTGGAGTATGTATCAACTCCTTCTCAAATATTCTCTTTCACTATAAATTTGGATTCCTATAAATGTGACAACCCAAACCTTTTGTATTAGTAAATTATAAATCTCTGAGATAGAGTATCGTAGCAGCTGACTTTATAGAAAAGGTTACTTACACCTTTCTCAAGGCTATGAAAAGAGGAACTATGAAACACAGTGTTCCGCTCACCTTTGTGCATTGGGTGAGGAGGGTTCAGAGGGCTAGGAAAGACTGGCAACTAGGAATGCTAAAGAGCACAAAGTTTAGCTGCTCTCTGGGTCTGATGCGCCTATTCTTAGCAATCACTGATTTTATTTGACGTAGGACAACAGATATTTCAGTTAGCAAAGAAACAGCCAAATAGCTTGAAATGGGAAACAACTATCACCTGAGCTGCCAGCTCATTAAAATGAGTGTTTGAGTAAATAAATTGCAGCACGGGGACAGAGCTGTCCAGGGTCCATCCAATACAGTGCCACCAAAGCTAACCATAAGGCAAAACGGCAAATAAACATTTCTGCCTCTTTGCACTATTCCTCCCCATTGCAGAACATACCATCCATCCCTCTTTATGGGTCTTGGATATGGCCGAAGCACCGGCTGACAGCTCTGGGTCTGTCAGCACAGCAGACAGCTGCCTGAAATGGCTGGGCTCTGGCTTGGCTGCCCAGCCTGATGCCAGGGCGTTCGCCTGCCTCCACCACCTCACTGGGTGCCTGTCCTGCACGGGGTGCCAGGGACACACCAAGGAGAACCAGGATCAGCAGCGCTGTGGGGCTGGTGTGGCATCACTCCCCCAGGGGCTGGCTGCACAGACTGCTTGGTGGGCTACAACCTCATCAAGGAACACAAAAATTAACCTCAGAGCCTCCAGCGTGGTGCAAGGTTCTTCTGGTGATGGATCCTAAATGCAAATGCATGTTATGGAAATACATGCTGCATATGGAAAAAGTATCATTCCCCCAGGTTCACGCTATACTTGACTGTTAAGGAGACCTTTGCAAGAGGACTAAAGATGACCTCCCAGAAATGAAAAGCACATTTTTCTTCCTCTAGGTGAATATTATGGATATGCTTGGGCAACTTTTCCACTTCTGGCACATCGCTTCAATCTTTTCTTTCCCACCATGTGAACAAATGTTTGCTTGCTTCAAGTTCAGGACAGGCTTTCCAAAGCAAAATCCATCCAGATGGTCACCAGACAAAAGGAGGACTCTCAGATTTCTGCACTTTTTTAAACCAAAGAAATTGTTTTCTGCAGTGCTGTTCTCAGATGATGCCTTTTCCGCTCTTGCTCACGACGTTGATGGAATAAGCTGCTTTTGTTGATTAAAGCTCTCGAATCCCATAGGCAGTTTAAATCCTATCAAAAGGTTCATCTTCTCAGATGTTCTTTTTAAGTTGTTTAACTATGTTTTCTGAATTCTCCTTCTATTCCAATCCCCGTAGCTAAGACTGTCACAGTATATTTATTAGTTCCTGGAAATGACAGAAGCACTGTACGCAGTTCACACTTATTTCAAGTTAATATCTATATTATTGTTATAAAATAATCACACACGATGACCCCAAATTGCACTCTTTGAGTACAGCACATGTAGTAGATGGATAGATCAATATTTGATGAACACTCCATATATTATTCCCAGTTTTATTTCTTCAAAAATCAATATAATCACCCAAGACTTTAACCCCAAAATCTCCATTTCTACCCTTTATATTGTTTGAAACATTGCTTTTCAGGCCCAGTGTTCTTTCCTCCTGTTTCAGAAACAATCATGGATGCTGGTGACACTTGATTTGCTGCAGAATCACATGTCATGGAAACTACACACTGATTTCATTCAGGAGCAAAACCTAACAGGTGAGACCTGCCACTTAGTGCATGTGTGAAGTATTGATCCCTCTAATGGGGGAAAATCCTCAGCTGCAATTAGCACAAATACGCTAAGGGGTCTTCATCACAACCCAGGCCTCTGTATCCTCAATTGTTGTGCGCAGTCCCTCTTGTAGGGATCTTTATTCCCAGTGCTGCGGTGTTGCAGAGTAAGGCTTTGACTGAGGGACAGCGGAGGAGTTTTGCCCTTTGTAGCATCCCCAAAGCATCCTTGATGCCATGGGGATGATGGTGTGCATGTGTCCTGGAGGGCAGAATCTAGCATAGTGTCCCACAGGAAGCAGAGCATCATGGTTGGGAACAGCAGGATGATGGCATTGGGAGCTCATTGCCAAATGCTTGTAAACAAGAGTTTACTTACGTTGAAACAAGCAAAATGGGAAAATCCTCGTGTGGAAATGTCCTTTGGGAAAGCAAGAGCAAGCCAGCACAGCAGTGTGGTGGGTGGATCAAATGAGGTGAGACTGATAGATGTGGCAGGACTCGGGGTGCTTGTGGCAGTAAAACATCTGCAGGATACCAGTGAGATGTTCTCATGGGTCCTGATTGTGGCACAGGTCATGTTGTTTATAGGTACCAAAGGCTGTTTGTCAACAGTTTTCTCTTTAGACCCCTTTCAGTAATTGGCATGCATTTAATCTGAGAAGGACAAGGATTTTTTTTCACATGGATGTCGGTATGATTCTTACAGCCTTTGTAATTTCTTGAGATTAACTTCCTCGGAGCCAGCTTGGGATGTACTGAAACATGTGAGATGGCTAAATAGATTTTATAGCTCACTTGGTCATCACACTTGGTACTATGTGCCTTACATTGGCTTGATGAGTTTGGAATGAGAAGTCACTGATGCCTGTCAGGGTGAGCTGCATCCAGAACCCACCCATGCAGCAGCTCACGTGGGATCTTGTCACCATTAGGGGAACTAAGGGACTTGGAACACCCACCTTCAAATTCCTGCTCCATCACTCTGTGTGACCTTGGGGAGCACAAAAATTCTTTCTCTGCCTCATTTAAATGGATAAAAATATGTTTCTCCACCTGACTCAGTCCTGAGGATGAATCCCTGAAAGTTGCTGAGGTGCTCAGATCCTACGGTAACAGAAGCAATATAAGTACAATAGATTGATAGTCCTTCCATTAAATTTGGACGAGACCTTATAGGCAGTGTGCATTTCTTGCAATGTTCAAAGCAAGCAATCATCATTATTTCCATCTGTTCTTTCTCTGCCTGTGTTCTTTAAAAGTTATGGCAAAGGCTGACAAGGTAGAAAGACTGTGTGCCTCAGAAATAAACAAAATAAAACAAAACAAAACCCCTCTCCAAAGTATTCTGGAAAAGCATAACGCATTCTCCAAACCATGTTACCTGTTAAGCAAAACAAAATATACATCGTATCAAGCCCAAGTTCTTCGCAAATTATTTTGCAAACCATCGTAATAAATATCTGCTGGGACTCAGTGAATGGCACCTCCCTACCAGCTGGCACCCAAAGTGTTAAAACTCTGTATTCAGAGCAAGCAAACATGGGTAAGAGAGAAATGTCCATTTGAAAATGTATTTCCGTCTGTGTGGAAGATAGGCCTTTGTGTCTGGAAGTGTTATTGAGGTTAATTAGAAAAATTATCTCATCAGGACAAAAAAATCAGGTGAGCAGAGCCTCTCTGCCTGAGACACGCTAATCTCTCCCAGCTCTGTTTCAAGAGCAGCTGCGATCCATCAAAGTCACTCCCCTGTGCAGTCCCTCGAGGACATCTGAAGTTTAGCCAAGTGTGGCAGGGCTGCCTTGCACCTGCAGTATTAATGGGAACGGGTGCTGAAGCTGCTTCCTCCGTTGGTGTGCAACAGAATACATAAATCCATGTGGTTAAATACTGCTGTCCCTATTTGAAAAGATACTCACATGCACTTTCTCTCGGTTTACGAACACTCCCACTGAGTTAAAAAGTAGTAATGACTGTTCTCTATCTCTTTTTGCCATTTGGTTGCTCTTGCTCAATATTTACTTAGATCCCTTTTAACTGCTTTTCCCTTAATAAAATAAGGTGCGTAGCCAGGCAATACAGTCAATATGAGGTGCATTTCTGTAAGACTGGCTTTCAAAAGAAAAGCTACTGGTAGCACAGCTTCTGCACTTGTCTGGGTTGCACCCCACTTGTTTGATTTTCTGAGGTTGTGGTCACTGACACTCATCCTCTGCTGGTTGTTCTGCTGTTTAGTTTGAAATGTCCATTATCCCCCTTGGCACGTTTTTTGATCAAAAAGCACGATTCTTTGCTCACCTGTCATACAAATAGGGTGCTACTCAGGAAAATCTGTAACAGAAACCAGATATTTCAGTTTTCAGCTATAATGATATTTCTCACATTATCCTTTGGGGGAATTTGCTATGTCTCCAGTTCCCAGGCTGCTCTCTCACTATTCACAGAACTCATCCCTTGGCATTCAGTACCAGGACAGCAAGATTTAGCCCGAGCCTTCTCCTTCAATAGAAATAAGCTGTAAATTGTGGGCTCTTCTCACCTTTGCTTTCCTGAGAGCTGCTCTGTGCAGGCCTTTGCCCATCCCAGTGCAGAGGGGAAGATCCTGGTGCCAGCCCGACAGCATGAGGCAACAAAGCTGTCAGAACTGAGATCTACTTTTATATTTTGCTACACAGTGTCACCACAAATAAAACAGAAAATCACTGCTGCAGCTCTCTCGCTTTCTCCCTTTATCAGTCATCGTCCTTTCTGCTGCTGCAATACAAAACAAACAGGAAAGAAAAACAAATTAAATTACTCCACGGTGCATGCACGGAAAAAGCCATTTAGCCCAGAATTCCCACTGGAACTGCCAGGCTGCTACAGGGAGAAAAAAAGCCTCCTGTTACCCCTGCTTCTGCTTGCATTGGGCCAGGCAGGACAGGAAGGTCTGTCTGAGCAGGGAGCTGCATGTTTTTAGCCTTCCCACGAGCCGCTGAGCTCATCCTCCCCAGAGCTCAGAAGAGCTGCAGTCATTGACTCAGTTACAGACCTCTTCCCAACGCCATTGCTATAGGTTCAAAGCCGCACGTGGGGTTTATGGACCTTTGATGGTTTTTGTATAAACAGGAGTTGGTAGCTCATCCCTTCCTCGCTCATTATTATTATTTACTGCTACTCTGTTCTATTGCCATAGCACCCAGGAGCCACACTAGTGTGATGAAGAGAAGCAGCCCCAGTCCTTTGCCAGTTCCTTCCATCTCAAGGCTTTTGCACACAGTAATTCGTCACCAAACCTCCAATAACGGCTTGCGCAGTAACCGCAGCCCAGCAGGAGCATTGGCTCAGGTATTGCCCCCAGTTCTATCGAAGTGACGGACACCTGCCCCTGGCAGCAGGGAGCAGGGAGCTGGGGACCCTTCAGAAGGTGTTTAAGCGCTGGGTGTCTGCATTACATGTCAGCGCTGGGTCCTGCCCTCAGCACTGCTGCTCCCAAAGCGCACTGTGAGACGGGCGCTTTACAGATCAGACGTGCCTCCTCTGTCTGCGGTGTTAGTACCTGCACACAACTCTGTTGCAGTCTTCATCGCCAGGATGGGATGGATGTTGCGTGGCTTAGCTTGAAATCATATCCACAAACAAACATGAGCATTCAGGAAATAAATTCCACTGGAGTAACATGTCAAGAAGCTTCAACACATTTCTAAGACTATTGTTCTTGTGTGTGCATGCCTCCTTCTCTTCAGATCACTGGCCAGACACAACGCATGGGCTGGAACCCACCACGGCCTGTGGTGTGCATGTGCTCTCCTGCAGTGCTTCACCAAGTTCCTGCCTTCCAGCCTACCTTGTGTGCTGACTCCTGAAATGGGTTTTAAAACCCCAATTAATTCACAATTAGAGGACCTCTTCTCTGTTGCCACGTGTTTATTTTGTTCTGCGCTGGTTTGTGGTGTCCCTAATGAGCAGTTAACAAGATGTCAATTAATCATGCAAATGGGGGGAAGTAGATATTCAGCTGATTGCACTACCTACGATTTGGGACTTCATACAGTTAGGTGTATGATTTTTTTTTTTTTATTTTCTCATGAATTTCTGCGTATGGTATTAAAGATAAATGGATGCCCAAGCCCTTCCCTGCATCATGGTCCTACCGGCCCATCATCATCACCATCAGGCAGGGAGAATGCCTGAAAGGAGGAGGTCCCTGGGTGGGCTCTGGGCAGGGCTGGGGACGAGGCTGCAGCCACATGGCTCCTGCACTGCGTGGGGACTGTGAAGCCCTCACACGTCCTTTCCTTCCCTCTCCACTGGGAATTTCCCCTCACCTAATTTGATTTTGCAGTTCTATATTTTCCTGAATATACTCATTGCTGTTTCTTTTCTTTTTTTTTTTTTTCTCCTAGTTTTTTCTTTTTATTTTTTTTTTCTTTCTTTCTGGCAAAACTTACCCCATGATTATTTGAAAGGCTGCAGAGGCATCTGGGGATTTTCCCTTGCGCTGTTATGATTTAGGCTTGAAATTGCTTAATTGCTGTTTCCTGTACTTCTCATTTTCAGTTCCCTAACGACTGTATCAATTTGTTGCCTATTATCCCCAATGACAGGGCAGTGTTTTTTGTGCATGTTTCAACAAGACATTTCTAAATCTCTTTCCTACAAGCTGCATAAGGACCCAGCCTTTCGTCCTGTCTCCCTCCTCAATCCTGTTTGCCATGAACGGTTCCCAGGTATGGCACCAGCGGTCCCAAGCATGGTGGCATTTGGCCAGTATCCAAATACCAGTAAGGGTTCTCCTGTCACATATTGCTTTCCTGTCACGTATTGCTTTCAATTTAAACGATTAATTACTGACAGAATGCTATTGACATTCTGAGAGGAATTATAGGAGGAATTATAGTAGTCATAATATATAAAAAATTTGAGTTTAAAATATACACATAGCAAAACAGTAAGGACAACAGAGACTGAAAGACAGGAAAGTAGAGTATCAACGATGTGGAAAAGTGAGAGCAAGGAAAGACAAAACAGGCAGAAATTAACTCACGCTTACTCTGGGCTAAATTAGAAACTAGTCCCCAAAAGTCAGTGCTACCATGTGGGTGGGTTGAAAGTTCACATCCGGGATGTGTTCTTACCTTTTAAGTGGTTCTTAACCTTGGGACAAACACCCTTCCATCTAACGCAGTTCCCTGAGATAAAGCAGGGTCTCCAAGCCAAATCTGTGCTGCAGGTTTGGGAGTATTTATTAGTGTAATAAGAAGGCAACTCGTCGATCACCTCATAGAGAACTAAATAGTTTTCCTATTTGAACTAAAATTACATGTTTTTTCTGCTTACCCAATTCTGTATTTCAGCATAGAAAGATGAGGGAAAATAGTCTGTTAGAGACCCTTCTTCACCATCTTGAGTTTTCAAATGGATAAATGTTGGTCTGCTGCACACAGGCTGGTTATGTTTTAGGAGGTATTCAGGACTGTCACTTCTGACTGTAGAACTTCCGGAGCAGGCTGGAAAATCCTCATTTCTTTGCTCTTTTTTTTTGTTGGTGGGCCCCAACGTCAGTAATGTAACACCAGTCACGCACAAGTTGAACTTTTCCACTCAAGTCTGTTTGGTGAATAACGCAAATGTGAATAATGCTCATAATTTTTAATTGAATTTATAATACTGATTATTGGAAATATTTTAAACTGGCTGTTATTACAACAAATTAAGCTCATGAATGGAATGATGCTCAGTGTGGTGTGAACTATCTGGAACCATATGGCACACTTTCTAGAAGATGACAGGCTGTAGCCAGTGTTGAGAAGGAGACTCCTCTTAGTTGCAACGGCAGCATATGTTCCTGAAGGGAATTTACATGTAGTTTGGGAAGGAAATGCTAATCATGCCTTCATAAATTCTCTGTTCCTGGCTCTGATGGAGTCAGTTCAAGCTTCTGACGCCTCAGCTTACTGCTTGATCACAGTAGCTCACAGGAGCTGCTGGTGGGAATGGTCACTGATATTTCTTAATCATCCAAAGACAAACCAGGATTTGATATATCTGGTGTGCAACAAGCACAACTTCAGTGTGGATTCATGGCTTCCTTCAGGAATGTGGCCTCTTGTTGATTTTCAGCGAATTTTTTTTTTTTTTTTAAGTGCAAAACTTAGAGTGTTTATTAATTTTGCCTAATTCAACTTCATTTTCAAAAATCATCTGCATGATCCTGCCTTTCAGAAGTTAATGTCTGGATACACTGATCCCAGCGACTTGGACCCACAGGGCTCTGAGTTTGTCCCTATTAGGTAGATGGTCTCTTAGGTGTCGAACCATGTAGGTGATCTCATGCCTAGTTCCACCACTCATCTCAGACCTGAGCGCATGCTGTCCAGGGCTCTGCTGTATATTTTACCACTTATCTGTGACCTGAGCACCCAGCTGCCTTAAAGGCTGCCTACTAATTTGCTATTTATTCACACAAAGGCAAAATTTAAACCTCAAAAATTGTCACTCAGAAACTTGACTGGAGAAATGCCGAGTTTTGCCCAAGTTTATTCAAAACATTTACAGCTTACTTGGTTATTTTGATGTAGTGCATTTGGACAAAATACCCACCAAGCACTTTTTGTTGTGTTTGAGGCATGTTTTTAAAATTAGCTTAGACAAGGTGCATTACCCTTGAATTATCTGTGTGAGCTAAAGCAAAGCAGATGCAGGAAGAATGTGATTATCTTGGTAATGTTTGTGAAACAGATGCGAGCTCCAGCAGTAGAATAAAGCACCCTTCCATGTTATTAATGTTGTTGCCACCAGGTTAATAATACACCGCACATCCACCACCTCCTTACTCAGACTACTGGGCAGATATGTGAAAAAATACCATTAGGAAAAGGTCATATCAAATGTCTTTTTAAAATAAGGTTTACCCATTGAAACACTGAACAGATTTTGCTGTATGACTCCTAACGAATCACACCCTACAGGTGAGGAATTACACTTCTGACCTCCTCACTTTCTTCTGTTTAATTTCCCACAATGCAACATATCCTAAATGGACAAAAGCAAGCACACACTACATGACAAGACCACACATGGTCCAGGCTCCCCATTCTACAAGAGTTTAGACATTTCTCCCAAGTTCCTCACACCTCTGGTGTTTGTTTAGCCCACACAAAGCAAGAAGAGAAGCATGCATGCTCACACCAGCAACAGCTGAGAGGAACGAGGATGCCCATATCATCCTTGTGGGTGGCAGCTGGGGCAATTTGTTCTGCCTGGGGGTGTGGAGGTGATGGGCAGGTGTCTTTTTAAAGCTGATTGAAGTGCATGTCTTATCCTGCAAAGTGCCTAGAAGTAGACAGTCTGTGCTCTAGGCTGGTGTTAGCACATTTTTTTTTCCCTTCTCTGTAAAGGATTGCTCACTCCATCTAGCTCAGGGGCAATACACAGCCTGAAAATCCCCAGAAATTCTGTTACAGTACGATGTCATCTGCCTCAGGGTCTGGTCTTATTCAGCTGGGGCCAAATCCCCTCTTTGCCTTTCCTGATGGTGCCACGCTATGGAGTATTGCCTTCACCCAACTGTAAGTAAAAGACAAAAAGTCCTTTCTCCCTCTCTGTTGCTGGAAATAATCAAAAGGGATGGGGGATCTATTGAGGAAAGTCACCCGGTCACATCTGATGCAAAGTTATGTGAGGTAAACCATGAACATAAGGACTCAGGTATCTTCACAAATGGCCCTAAGTAGACTGGCATTTCTGAGTGTCATTTTCTAGGCATCATTCTTTCACAGATTCCAATCCCTGGTTAAAAAAAATGCATCTGTAAAGACGTCATGCATTTGCCTACTGAAGAAATCTGGCAAAGGAAAGATAAAATGCATATATATTCCTTTCACTAGGCTTCTAGGGAATAAGTACAGAGCTCTATCTTCCTCTTCAGCACTGTGTAAAAAAGGAATACAAAATTTCCTCCTTGAAATACTTTGGCACAAACAACTATTCTACACTATTTGTTTAGAAATCCAGTGGGGCTTCACTGAATAAAAGCCAGTATCTTCATACTGGTAGTTGAAATAAGAACTAATTTCATGCACAATTGACAGCACATAAGGAGCTTCCTTGATATCCAAAGAGCAAAATATTTTATGAGGCTGTATATGTATTTATGATTATTTAAGATTCTTGTTATAATGAGGATCCTTTAAGGAGAGGAATTTTGAATTTAATTTGCATAAAGACAATAAAAACTCTTTGAGAAGCAATTTCTCTCTATATTAAAAGTGAGAACATAGCACCTTAGTGGCACAGACATCTGTTACTTAAGCAGATGCCACCATGTAAACTCCACCACGCAACACTATCCACCAATCACACACCATACAAACTACATCTGAAGCCAAAATTCAGTGGGTGGCTGGGAGACTCCAAACAGGTTGAGAAATGATGGCCTTTTCTTCAGTGTCCTCATTAAGCACGCAGTGACATTTATTTGCTCACCATTACCAAATGCTGCTGTATCCTATGGCTCCATAGCCACTCTTTGGTGCGAAGTAAAACCCCATGATCTACAATCTGCAATTCTGACTCCCGAGGTTCGTATCATAGGAATGCTGGCCCTTCAGTATGTGAGATGAATAACTGCTGCTTTGTTTCTCATTATGGCTGTAGTTTAAGGTCCTCATTCTGGAGCTGATGTATCAATATCTTGGAAAGAGATTAAATATTGCTTGCTCAAGCGCTACACGCAGCGATATGAACTCAGGGGACTGGGACTGTGCTCCAGCATGGAGCAGCACCGATGGAGGCTGGGGCTGATAAGCCCTTTCTGAAGTTCGCTTACACTTTAAATCAGCAGTTCACGAAAGGCATTAAGAAAAACTATTATATTACTAGAATGGATGGCAGTAGAGTTTATATGTTACACCTTGAAGTAAGCAGTAGGATTTTCAATCACTTGATAACCTTGAAACTGCTAAGGTATCAAATTGCTATCATGAATATTGTGCAGGAACAGAAATAACTCAGAAAACTGCCTTTGTGAATAACAATGTGGGAGCGAGCAATGTTCTTCTGGGCTGGACTTACAATAGCACCAACAAGCAAATCTACGTGAAGGCAAGGCATGTGCTCAAACAAGTGTATTTGCATTTGACTATACATCAATCAGTTACCGGCACTGCTACATCTTAGCAGCTTCACAGAAATTCAAAAACCTGCTAGATATTTTGGCCGTGTAGAAAAAGGAAACTGAAAGAAGCTCATTTTCTACATATACAGCTGAAAATATTCGGATAAAATACTATATGATTTGATAGGAATTACAGCTTGAACAGAGTGTTTTAATAAATGTGCACAGTACAAATCCACCCATACAGCAATTTAATTTAAAAACCTAAACAACAGATCCTCCTATTTTGCATGCAAGATATTTTAACAAATCCTCCAATTTCCTTTACACCAGAAGAGCGCAGAGATCTCCTGGATAAGAGGAACATTAGCCAGCCCTCCAGACCCCTCTGTTTATGTCCTGAATCAGTGGAGTTTATCCCAAACTCCGTTTTTGTTCTTGTGTTTGAGTCTTGTGGCATTTCCAGGCGACGCAGCCTACTGAGATTCTCTGACAGCCCAGTGAAAACTCAATGTCGGGAGTGATTCATCATTGTGTCAGATCGTCCTGCACTTTGTCACAATGACTGACAATAGGGGAAACTTGGAAATAATACAAAGATTCGATGCTCACTGATAATGCCCGCATTGTGATTAGAGAAGGCGGCAAGCGTGTGAGCAGCATGCTAATTCTGGCCCTCCGCCCCCTGTTTCGTACTGCTGTAGCTTCCAACAGCTGGGTGCCTGTGCTTGCTTGCTTCATTTTCACTCTTGTGGCATTTGTAAAGGCAGAATCTTTTTCCAGCATGTTGCAGAGCCATATTGTTGCAAATGCCAGAGCATGAGGTATCTCACAGAATGGCAAATTCTGCTGGTGGTGCTAGGCACTGCATGGTCACAGGTGTCTCCATGTGGATGTGCCCTTCCCTCCCAAAGGATGAAGTTATTGGGGTATCTCACCAGCACCTGAAAGATCAGTAAAAACATTTTGCATAGTAATTCCAGGAATGCTATAAAAGCCAGTAAGCACATGTGAATTCACATGGAGAGCAAGAGGTTGTGGAAGGGTCTTATTTAAAAAAAAAAAAAAAAAAAAAACTGAGAAATTTTTCCTTTATTTTGCATTCACCTGCAATAAGTGTTTAAGATAATTGCTGACTCGATAGGGTATTGACACGAGCAAGGAGAAAAAATATCTGCAGCAACTTCCGTGCTCTAAAGCTCCTGAAGTTTTATCGGTGTTCACAGCAGCAACATCAAAGAGCACAGCCTCGGCTGCATAATTGATTGGGAGGCAAAGAGAGGCCCTGTCAGAGCACTCCGTCTGCCCGAGCTGTTTGGGTGGGTAAGGAAGAGGAGGAAAAGAACAGCACAAACAGCAAACCCTACGCTGCTGCTGTGGTGCCGAGGGCAGCGGGACATCCCCGGGTGTGGGGCACTTCTCCTGGGGCAGCTCTGCTCGGACGAGATGTGGGCGAGCACTGGGCAGCACCTTTGCTCCATCTCTGTGTCACTTCTTGTTGATTCTCCCTGGAAAAGGATTTGGCAATTCTGAAAAAAATAAAACCAGAAACCAGGTTTAGAAACTCAAAGCAAGAGCTTTGAGCTCAGCGGATGATGTAATGTCTGTTTTGCCTCCACTTTAAAGACAGAGGAGTGGAAGTTCCCCTGAAGAATATTCCTTGCCTACAAAATCAGGGGTTATTTATAATTTCAGAGCTCAGCCTCACAAACAGTCCACTTTATTCAATATGCAGTATTATGCTTCAGAAGCTGGGCTCTTAGAAGTGAAAATAAAAGAAAATGAAGTTTCTAATGGAACAAACAGAGTGATTCAGTTGTTTAATTAGCACCAGCAACGTGTGCTTCTTTAAGGAAATGCCAGACTTAAATACATGCAAAAGAAAGGATGCGCAGCCTCCCCAGCCTGGCTCCTATATGAAGAGCTGCACGGTGCTCAGCCTGGTCCAGAGTCAGAGCATTAGCGAGAAACCAGGGCCTGACTCTGGTCTTGCTTGCATTGGCACGACATTGGAAAGCCACAGACCTAGTGGAAATACCTTGAGGTGACATTTCTTCCCAAACACTTTTTCTTCCAGTCCCCGTTTCTTCCTCATGCTCCTACAGATCCTCCAGAGGGTGCTCAGATGTGCTTATATGGGAATGTAAAAGGCGTTTTACTGCAATCAGTTAGCATTTTTCTTCCAACACATACGGGTGTATAGCTTGAAAATGTTTAATGAGGGGATCCATTAAGCTCAATAACACACTTCCATCCCTAACTGCAATGTTGCTCAGTGAAGACAAGTATATGGCTTACTTGCTGAACAGGGGTTATTTCAGGATGTGAGGATGCAAGAACAGGCTAGATGTTAAAACACACTTACAAAATAAACGATCCATACATCAGAAAGATGTCAGAAGTTATCCACTAAGTAAAGCACCACAAACATTGTAAGCTGAGGGAAAGGATGACTTTATTGTCATTGAAAAATGTCATAGTTCATTTCATTTTCTTTAAAATGACCACTAAGAATAACAAGTACTCTTTTTCACTCTATTGCTCTGGCAAGATGAGTTTGAACCATCAGCCTAAGGTCTCTGAACCTTTAGCTTGTGACAGTGCTGATGGAAAGCGCTTTTCCCCAATGTCTTAACCACAGCGGCATCTCCCTGTGTAGGTATTAAAGATACAGTCAGTGGAAGCAACACAAATCCACGGTGGGGTGACGATCTGGCTGACACCTGGGAAACAACTGCTGTGTTCAGTCATTTGGGTGAAACACTGCTGGCCTTTGGACTATGCTTTACAATTTTTTTCCCAGTTTTTTCTTTCTTATAATTAACATATATTGTTGAGTACAAGACTTTTTTATTAAAGAAAAAAAAACCACCCATATGGATTGCAATTATCTTTGAAATATTTTAATATGAAGAAAACAGCGTAAAATAAAAAGCAGTTTCATTTTTAATGTTCCAGTTTAATTAAGAAAGTGTTGAAGTAATTTAAAAATGTAGGCTTTAAAATACCAATTAAGCTTAAGGCAAGTTTTCCTATTAATTTTGATGACACCAATACAGAGGTGTCACACAGAGGTGACCCCTTAGAAACAGGTTATTTTGAGTATTACATTTGGCTGTGCTAATGCTGCAAGAAAATTAATTAATTTATGAAGAAACTTCACCTATTTGGCAAATCCCGAAAAGCTGAGCCTTGAGAACTATGACGCAGTTCTCACAACAAATAACATAGCAAAAGTAACCTCCTTTCAAGGTTTTAATTACAATGTTTAGTTCTTAGCCTTCCACTTTGGCTGGCCACGTTGTTGAAAACTGGAAATGTTTTAACAGTTTTAACTGTGTGGTATGAACACAATTGAAATCTGCAGGTTGAAATCAAGGCTAGTCTGATCTGCAGAAATTGTTTTATAAATGTGTTTGTTGTTCTAATTCTGAATTGGTGATTAAATGGTAAAAGCAGCGTTTAAATAGATTAAAATTTAATAATTGCCTGAAATTCTAATGCAGGAATACTGCAAGTTTTCATGGGTGTCAGTAAGGTTCATAAACAAAAGCCCGTGCATCTGATCTGAGTACTTACAATTAAAAATTTGTGGCTAGCTGGGCCCATTAAAAAACCTCAGTATAGATTACTTTCTAGGAATGGTTACTGGAAGTAGCCTTACAGACCCAGGGACACTAATTCTTACAGCCAGCAAATTTATCTCATTTCATTTTAGATCTTAAATTGGTTAATGAGGCTGAAATATGCTTTATTTCAGGGAAGTCACACTGCTCTGCACGAGGAATGGAATTTATGCCGACGTTCAAGTCAAGTGCAAATACCACCATCGCTCCTTCATTACCGCCTTAACTGGTGAGATCTGTTCTGCTCGGCAGAACTCGCACCAAATGTCAGGTTCCTAAATGAAGAAGCTCCTGTCTCTCTGTGAGAAACCAGCTGATTGGCTAAAAGTACTTCAACCTTTATTTAATTCATGCCTTATAAGTGCTCCTTGGCAGAAGCTCTTGGGATCTGATCTTATGTCACACTTACTGAAACTAGTTTAATTATTTGCAGCTGAGGAGGGCAGGAGGATGGTTATCACACAGTGAAAACCTCATCCACTTCTTTTTTAGCTGAAACCCTAACCAGGGGAGTCAGTTAGCATTCCTGTATGCTTTTTAGGGGGCTGGTTTCTTCCAGAGTTTTAGAGGGGTTTTGCAACCCCTGGTCTCCCTGGATGCAGCCGCTGTCTTGTCCGTCTCTCAGCCACTGCTCATCCCCATGCTCTAGTCAGCAAAAGAAGTCATTAACATTGGGACTACAAATATCCCCTGTGGCTGTTTCAGGCACCAGACAAAAGGAATGGTGCAGTTTGGATGCTCTGCAGTCTTAGGTGACCACCAACAAACCAGGGAACACAGATCCTACCGCTACAGGGGCTTCAAGGCGCTCCCTGTATGGCCCCAGTTCTCCTGGCTGCTATCAAGCTTTTATAAAGACCAAACTCCTGACAGAGTTTTCGAAGTGTTTTCCATAGATCCTTGCCCCAAAAAACTCATACACTACATACTAAGGGGTGGGAAAAGACAAGAAACTACAAATTCTGCTCGTGTGCAGAACGTGGAGTGGTTTTGAAGTAAAGCACACGCAGAATAAGGGACCCAGCTTGAGGCTAAAGACAGAGAATCGGTGACTTTTATAGCTTTAAAAATCAGCTTTATAGCTATCATTAAATTAAAGCTTCTCTCCTCACGGGGGACTTTGTTTCATCATGGGCTGCACATCTCCTAGCACAATTAGTTACATCCAAAGCAGTGTCATCATAAAACTTTTTATTTTAAATAAGAGTATCAGAAAAAAAACATTGTGAATGAGGATGTTCTGTACTGGTGAGTTTTAGACCAGGCTGGTTAGATTTACAATAAACTCTTACATATGTGATTTCTTTTTATAAATGCCAACCTGAGCAACATATAAGATATATGGTATAAATGTTTCCTTTGAACACGTCCATATGCTTCATGATTACATAGCTTAAGAAGTTTAGGAGCCTTGGGCAAGCAACTGATAGTACAAGAGGAATGCTTAAGAATTGTTTGTATGCTTGATTTGTTTTACAGTGCATTTGGTCTTTAGTTTTGATTGGATTGTCTTACTGAAACATGAAGGGCATTTAGAAAGCAAGAAAGTGAATAGGATACATTTGCAACTATATGCCCAAAAGCAAGATCTTAATGTCAGAAGTAAATTATAACAACTTACATTGCTGATGACTTAGATTATTATTCAAAGCCTGGCAAACCACATCAAGGTTTTTCTTACCATGGTCTGACAAAAATGTCTTTAAAGCCTGGTGTTTGTTAGGTTTAAAGTAACCAGAGTTTATTTATGCTAGGAATTTCATAAATAAAAAACAAGCTTTCCCAAAGGTAAAACAGTATTTTTGGAAAAGGAATCATGGAATATCCTGAGTTGGAAGGGATCCAGAAGGATCATCAAGCCCAAGCCTTGGCTCCACACAGGACTACCCCAAATCCAAGCCCTGCGTCTGAGAGTGATGTCTGAGAGTGACTTCCAGAGCTCGGTCAGCTTGGGGCAGTGATCACTGCCCTGGGTAGCCTGTTCCAGAGCCTGATTGTACTCTTGGGGAAGAAACTTTACCTAACACCCAGCTTGACTCTTTTAAAAAATTAAAACGTTTGTGCCAATAATAATAAAATTAGGATGGCCCCAGTGGGTCTGACAGATGCCAGCCATCACCTCCTACTAAGGCACGTTGGGGTGACCTTGAAGCAGTTCCTAATGCTGGATGCAGGAAAGGATTCAAGCAGTCAAGTCCCAACTTGTTGCCTGTCTGAGGGTTTCCCAGGTCTGTAAGCATTTCTGTGGCAACATGAGGTGTGCAAATGCAAGAAGTTGTGCCTGCAAACAGCCAAACAACACCTGAGGTTTCAAGTCCTTTGCATCCCGTGGGATTTTCCGACATGGCGCTGCCCCACAGGGACCTGAGCTCGCAGGAGGACCCAGTGCAGTGTGAGAACCCACAGTGAGTGAGGCAGGAGGAAACACCCTCCTCAGTCCCGTGTCCACGTGGTAGTGCTTGGGCCATGTATGCGTTACAGATCCTTGCTCTGTTCTTGGCAGCAGCCTGGGGAAAGGCAGGAGCACAGCAGGTCTTTGGTGCAGCTCCTGGTGCTGGCACAAGTGTCCGTATGCTCCCTTGTACATAGCTACCCAGGCTTCCTTATTCCCTAATCCTTATAAGACTTATTTTCCATGGATTTGTTTGGTCTTCCCAAACCACTTAAACACTTAATATCCACTGCCTCTTTGAAATAAAACCTTGTGTTTGTTTTAGACCTGCTCTTGTTACAGAAGGGCTGGAAAGTCCCTGCTGGCATTCTACCTGCCACCTATGGCTTTATAAACCTGTCCTATCTCCACCAGGCTTTTTTCCAAGCAGAAATCTCCACCTGCCTCCTTGCAAGGAAAGCCCTCCCAGCAGCCTCACCCACCCATCTCGCGGAGCCCTGATTCAACGGGACCAAACCCCAAATCTCCAATCACCTTGACATGACTCCAAGTTTCTCTCCTGGGTAAAGAGGAACTCTCCCCCTCCTTCAGTTTCTATATAAACAGGAGAGAAGAAAGGAAGAAAGAGAAACAGCAGCCTCTTTCTGCAGGTTCCTGTTGGGGCATACACAGGGACGATGGTCCGCGTTTCAGTCGCTGCTTTGCTAAATACTGCGCTGTGTTACTCTGATTATTCACAGGCTCAGGCACCTTTCATGCTGGTGAGTGAGAGCCTGCTGTAATCGCGGGGTGAATGATGACGAGCGGCAAGGTGATTGCTCCCCATTTACTTTGGTGGAAATGGTACCACTTTGGAATCAGGCCCGTTGGAAAAAAAAAATAAAAATAAAAATATTCATAGCCCTTAAACATAACAAGCCTGATTTGTCTGCCTTTCAGCTGCAATCAGTGAGAAACAATCCCACTGAAGTAAGCCTAAATGAAACATGAGGCTGTATATTCAGGTGAATAATGGCTGAATTTAACTTTAGATTCTAGTGCAGGGTTTTAGTGAAAAAGGGATGTGTCACATGCTGAAATTGTGAGCTCCTGGCACGAGTGCCATCGTCACACAGTCCCCAGGCAGAGAGTTGGTGCAGGGACCAGGGCTGCAGCTCGCTCTGATCATCATGCAGGTTTTTACAAAATGCACAGCAGATTTATCATTTATTTTCTGGAAACCCAAAAATAAACAGATAACTAAAACCTGTTAGAGAAACATGCTACCTGCCTTTAAAACTAATACCATTTGTTGTATGGCATTGTCTGCCTACTATGCTGACTGCAAAGCTAGCTCAGCTCCCATTCTCGTTTGTATGGAGTGAATTTTTTGTCTGTGGAGCCTGCCCACAGCACACGTACAATACCTCTGCACTGGGCTCTGCTGGTGTGAATGAGAAATTAAAAGAGAGTTGTCATATGGAAAATTAAAAAGTGGCTACTGCTACAAAAATCTATTCTTTCATTCATGCTGCTTATAACGCCCTGAAAAAGAAAGTAATGAGAAAGCTTAGAGAAATCTTATGATGGCTCTGAATGCCCATCGGTACTATAACAATTTGCTGTGTGATTTACATGTGCTTAATCTTCTAGAAGCAAAGCCTGGGCACAATTCTTCAAGGCACTAAACTCTTAGTGACTAACACAAAATGTCCTCATCACTCACCGGATGCTTCTTTTTCTGTTTTTATTTTTATTTTTTTGTTAGTCCTATTCCTGATTTTTTGTTTTAAATTATTTGCTATTACTTCCTTTCCTATGAAGTGGCTACCCATCAGACGTATGCTGCATGCACCCTTGAGAGGTAGGGTCAAGTGATTTTAAGAAAATCTGGAGACTCTGGGTTCATCTTGGTATCCTCAATTTTAAGACTGCAGCTGTTACAAGAACTGTACCCATTTTTAAGCTCAAGAGCTTATCTTCTTTGGCAATTAAAGTGTTTAAGGTGGTGATTTATTCATATATTTTTTAATTTACTGAGCAGTAAAAAACAGGTTTTATGTTCATTATTCTTTCTGTACTAAGAAATGCATGCTAAAGGAAGTTTTCCTGTTCATGCCAGCTCGTATGAAACATGAAAAATTTCAACTACTCTTATAGTGTCTGTCTCCTTTAGATCCACAGAGGCATTCACAATGTAATGGGAACAGCTGCAAGAAGAGGAAGAAACCCTCAATACCTAGCTTGAAATTCCCGTCTGACTTCTCCTTTTCTGCCATTGCATCTGGGTCTATCAAATGTATATTTCTTAATCTAGGCCGTATCTTATGATGCTGTTCCTGACCTTTTATCAGATAAAAGTCTTGATAAACAACTTAATGGAAAAGCTCCACTTCCTTCAGGGAAATGTACTGACAATCATCTCAGACTGACCTTTGCCAAGGAACCCAGGCAAACTATCAGCCTGCTTTTTACACTTTAACATCACATTTTTTCCAACAACCAAATCTTTCCTCATATTCACACAAGAATTTTTCCATACGAATCAGTCTCGGAGGAATATTCATGGGGTTCAAGCACCAGGCAGATGAAGCTCTCAGTTCTCCAAGCTCAATGAAAAAGGCACTGCAGAGAGAAGGAGCACTCCCCCATCTACACGGATACCATCACCTGCTCTCCTACAAAATGGAAATAAGGTGAATTGGCTTCAGAGTGTCTTGTCCAAGACTTCCAGCAGTAATTACTACCAGAAAGGAAATAATGTTTGGTGATTTATTGCTATATGACAGTTCATTTAAATACTTGTAAATTAGACTTTGACATTAATTGCTTATTATTGATGATATTAGAACAAGAATTAGGATTTGCTGGTAAAATCTTCTTGGTTACTATCTACTCCAGCAGGGGAATAAGAACAGACAAATTTTTCAATATATTATTAAGCAGCTGAACAACTCCCAAACCACAGTTACCTTAATTATGTGACAAACGTCAACTATCCTCTCCAGCAGGTTCCCATAAATCAGAGAAGTAACTTGTGTGGCATGTGACAAGTTTGCAATTAGGAGGAAACTAACATATTCAAACTGTGTTATGCAGACATGACCAGGATCCAAAATATTTAGTGCTCCCTCTTTAATAGTGAGCCAAGTTGGATCCAAGTGCTGTCTGCCTCACCTGCCAAAAGCGTGAAGGCTTCCAAATCCCAGGAGGTGAAATTCCAGAAAACATTTATAGCAAATGTTGAAAATACATCATCTTCTCTCTTCCAAACAGCCAAGATTATCCTAGAAAAATTAATAGTTTTTCCAACTACCATATGTTGATATCTGAGGAAACAATAGTTATTTCCCTCTTCCAAATGCTCAGAAATACTGCAGTATTTCAGAAAGCCCAAATGCAAAACTGAATGCAATTACAGATATTTGAGCAGTACCACTGTGTCCATTACACTTTTGATAGCATTAATAATCTTCAATGAATGGGGAAAAAGTAAAATGCAGTTCTGAGGCTGCTGTAAAACACTAACGTTTTTATTTGATATTTTTCAAAATGAAACCTTTATTTCCACATTGTGTTAAGTCTAATGTAAATCTCTACTTGTTCTGTGAAAACAGAAAATCCAATGGAAGGAAACTAATCAGGGTATCTTACTGTGGGAGAACCTGCAGCGTGAATTCAATCAAGCTATTAGACACCAGAAGAACCACATGGGAGGGAGCTGCAGGAAACAAAGCTTCATAAGTTCCACTGGTCACAGAATGACTTGTTTCTTAGTTAGGATTAGCCTCTATACAAGTGAATGGAAAAGCTGTGAGACTCCAGCGGGTAACTAATTACACAATGCAAAATTAAACACAGACCATCAGATAAGTTCTCTATCTCTCTTTGAGTGAGAAAGTGTACTTCAATGCCAAAAACAAAACAAAACAAAACAAAACAAACAAAAAACCAAACCTTCAGTTTTCCATTTATTTGCTGAAAATACTCTTTTCAAGATAATGTGGAAAAGCCATGACATTTTTGTAACTATATTAATTTGTTTTACCAAATTGCAAATTCCACTTACATAGGAAGGAAAGAAAGCGTGAGCCAGATGCAAAAATTTGCTCCATTTGCTGGTAGTGTTGGTATTTATATGTCGAAAAACAGTTGTGCCAAGAGCAGATGGATATTTTCTAGTATTGAAGAACTGCTAATCGTTTACTGCTGTTCCTCTCAAGTTCATGGGGAAAAGCCATTGGTGTTCTACAGAGCAGGGCATGAAGAAACCAGTTCAGACCTTGTGTTTGGCAAAATGGCCAGCACCTCCCATGACGGCATGGAGAATGCCCTGAGCAAGAAGAGGCTCAGCCAGATGTCAGCTTAGCAGCTCTCAGTAAAGCATGACCGCGAAGAGCAGCATGTTTCAAATCTTCTGCAAGTCCTTCACAAAGCCATACAACTAAGGCAGAAGTATTCGGTGCAGAGGCTGATAAACAGCATGTGCCCATATAGAACTTACAAAGCCGTTTTGGCTACCAGTGGCTCACTCATACTTTAATTATGCGGACACATAAATGTGCTTATCGTAATATACTGGAATGATATATAATTAATCTGACAAGGAAAAGGCATCCTTCTATAAGTCTGCATGTTACCTCGCCAGTGCTGTGTTGTATACGAGGCTGAGGCATGCACTGTATGCTCGCGACATATTCAATCACGTTGGAGTCAAGTATAAAAAGAGTGACGGCAGATAAAGAGCAGAAACTGCCTTTCCCAGACTGAATGGCTCTTATACAGCTTTTGGTTTTAAAAAATAATAATAAAAAAAAAAATCAGTACCCTGTGTCTTGATATTCTTATATCAGTACTAAAGTACAATTTAGTTAGCTTAAAAAAGTCTCAAACCTGATTTATCTATGAGACACACTTCACAACACAAACCAATTTTGCTGTAGCAACACCATGTCAATATTTCCTGACAGAAGACAAATGTTGTTATTATTTTGCCATTTCTTACCTTTGTAAAAGTTCAGAATTTTACGAAATGACTCTTCTTTACATGTCAAAATGTGAAGCTGTTGGAAAGAAAAAAAATTGAAGCCATTCTTATATCTATTGACAGTGATGGATTCTGCAGTGAGGTTAAAAATGATTCTGGCACAATACTGACATTTTAAAAAATAAAAGAAAACCATATTTTTAATGGATACCTGCATCTTTCCTATATAAACAGGAAGATAAAACAGAAAAAAAAAAAAAGCAGGACTATTTTTGATGTATCCTGTGGTATTAAAAATGATTTATCTGTATGCTCTCTGCTGGAGCTCTCTGTGCAAATCTGTGCAGACACACACTCCTCTCCATAATGGTGATCTGAAGAAAAAGCAGTCTTTCTTACCTCTGTACCCATCCTCTCCTTTCCCCTCCACTAAGTTACAGAAGACATAAAGTGGGATATCTACTTTACATTCATCATAAGAGGATACTTTTTAAACCAACTAAAACTCCCCAAACTAAAATCTTTTATATTTCTTTCTATGTCACGTTTTTCAAATCTCCCCCACAATGATTACTAACCACTGTTTTGAGGAACCACATCCTACGCTTTCATACAGATCTCACACTTGTACTAGTGGACTCTTCGTTTCCAGCAACAATCATATCGTATGCCAAGGTAACAGCGTAAAAGCACACAAAACAACTTCTTACCTCTGCTTTAAGCTGAGAAAGAGAAGGAGGTCATGTTCAGCTACCAGCTACAGGATTGTCTCAGTAATTTGCACAGAGGATTTGCAAGAAGCACAGCACCTAGCCCAGCCAAGGAGGGTCAGCTTTATAGCGGGGAGAAAGCTGGTTTGGATAAAAATTGGTGTTAGGGTCATGAAGTTAGCCAAATAATGCAGACTGTTCTCAAGGGTCTCAAACTCTGTTCTGCAGAAACTCTGCATATTACACAAGCTCAGCATAAAACATCACAAGAAGCACAGTTTACTGTTCCATCCTTAGGCAAGCCAGGATTAAAGGAAAGGGTAAAGCATAGAGGGCAGGTAGAGAGAAAACCAGATGGCTTTGTTCATCATGTTACCAGATAGTGAATTGGTACTTTACTTCAAAATAAAATTTGGTCAATTTTAGCCTTTGCCATGCTTGTATGAATCAATCCAATTACTTTTTAATCTAGCCAGTTTTCAAAAATATTCATTCTAACATCAAAAAAGCAAGTGGCAGCTTAGAGATTGCTTACAAAAAGTCCCACACTGGAGCTTGGTATTTAAGCCTCAGGAGCGCAAAGCCAAGCTACTAGTGAGCTAACACAAGATGTGGCTTCAGAAATAGATGCTGAATTACAAAGATAAATAGGCAGCTGCATGACATCTGTATTTGACTGAATTATGAAGTCCAACTTCAAAAAGCTTTCAGTTTGTGAAACAGAAAGACCTCAAAGGCCATTATGATCAAATTTAACCAAAATTACATTATTTATGTAAATATTTGCACACTTTTTTCTCTAGCACTCCACTGA
>VXAV01008266.1:148093-158572 GCA_013399715.1 Alectura lathami
AAAAAAAAAATCAAAGGCCAGGAAGTACTTTGTGTATTTTATTTCAGACTAAAAATCAGAGTGGGAGTCTGAATATTTTCACTTATCTAAGACCCAGCTGTGCTGAAATCGGTGAAATTATTTTTCGTGATTTTTGTTTTGTACAGCAACAACTATATTAGCCTAAAACTGACACGAAGGAAGAATTATGTCATATGTTTAAGTCCAATGCATTCTACAGTTCGCTTTCATGCTGATTATTTTTATATATTTCCCAACTCCATACTGTTCAAATAATTGTGTTATTATTCTACATTGCAGCAGCTATACAAAAGGCTTATCAACTTTTGAATAAAAGTGAGCATAATCTATCTTCTGAACTGTAAGAAGTCTTCATTTTACCCTAATCCTATGCATTCTATAAGCAGAACACAAGAATTGTTACCTTAAAAATAAATTACTTGAAACTTAATCTGAAAATTGTACAATAACACAAAATTACAGTATTTCAAAGAATTTAGAATTATTATTTTTGTTTCTCCTCCTTGTTTCACTCCTTGTGTTGGCAGAATGCCCCACAGAATACATTGCATGCTTTCTCAGGTATGAGCTGGGTATACAGCAGGGTCAACGAAAAACAGTGCATATTTCTGTGCATATTCCTGCAAAATTACCATGCTTCTTTCCTTATTTTCCACTAGAGATGCTAAACAGATGATTTTTGCAAAGACTTATGGATCCATTTAATCTGAACCATGCCACATGTTCCTCCAACTTCGACAAAATTTCTCAGATGAAGTTAAGTTCGTATGTAACAGTTTTCTCAATTAACCCACCAGATTCTGTGTTGAATTCATTGGCAATCCTTCCTCCATTCACATGGATTTTAAAAATAACCAGACAAACATTCAGTTTTATACAAAACAAAATAAAATCTGGCAAGGTGATGCATGTACTGCTGTAATACACAAGACCTTTCCCTTTTGATGAAGAGAATTTGATTAGATTCGGGGTGTGAGGGGGCAGGTATTGAACCTCTTAGCCTTTTCTGTACTATTACAATCACTTCCCATACTACTTTGAAGGACATAGAGCAATGCCACGGGGGAATTTTTGTTATTAGCTTGGGACTTTTCAAGGATGCCAAATGTTTACTGAAAAAAAAAAAAAAAAAGCATAAATTTTTAGTTTTTCTAGACATTATATTTTTTACATAACAATCAGCCCCTCAGTCAAATTATTTAAAGTTTTCTGGAGTTTGATTTCTGCATGTACAAAATATCATTTCATTCCTAACATAAAAATTATATACAATACCAACCTGCCTGTATACTTGTAGTGAACTAGTATGTATTTCTAAACCCCTAAAGTCAATGTTCCTCACTCGTCACCAATCTTAGCCTACTGCTACATAGAAACCATCTCTCTCTGATGCATGCAGCAATTAATTCCCCCCGCCAAACACAAGAGGAATGTAATGCTTTTTCAAATATCAAATCAGTCCAATTTCATTTAGACTTAAATGATTTTTCTGGTCCCTCTTCATGTAGATGCCTCTGCAGTCAATTAGCGTTGTCACTTTTAATCTGTAATACTCAGATACTGGTCATTTCCCATTAGAGTTTTATTAAATAGATTCTTACGGCCAGATAGAACTTTCTGCAGTGTAATATCTGAGGAGAGAAAACTGACAGTCATTATGCAGCTGGCATTTACTAAAAGGTTAGATATTGCAGATAACCTTAATCACAAATTACACCGCATGTCAGCGCAATGGCTCACAGCTTCACAATTCCTCCTAAACAGTGAAGTTCTCCACTCAAGCCCTCTTAGGCTATTACTCTAAACTTAATCATCAAAGTGTTTCCTAAGTAAAACATTTTTAAGCTTTAAACCATCAGACTTTACTTCAGACTTCCATATTACTCACTAGACAGGAAAACCCAGAGCTTCTGGTTCTGCTCAGCTGCAGAACTAGATCCAGCTGTGCTGCCCCCTGCTTGATGAGAACCCATTAATATTTGAGCTGCCCACACCAAGTGGCTCATTTGGAGAACTCCCACAAGCAGCTCAGCCAGTAGGCTGAAGGGGAGAAAAGTGTTGGCAGCAAGAGCCATTGCTGGCAGTGACTTCTTCAGATGGGCCACAGTTCTGTGGTACAAGGCTCGACAGGAGACGCTGTTTCTGAGGCATATCTTCCATATGCAAAGACAACTGAGCTTGGAAGCCCAGTTTCACAAGGTTTTGCTAGAAGGGATCCCTTGGAACCCTCCCTGTCTTGTTTAAAAAAAAAAAAAAAAAAAGGGAGCAAACTCCCTGATTTTTTTTTATTTTTTTTTTTTTTATGGTTTTGTTTCCCCCAGCTTCGGGTTCTATAGGATCATTGATGCAATGAGGATTCAACCACTATTGCCAAGTCAACACACTCTAACTTGAGTAGAGGACAAGGAGAACTTTTTTTAAAAAAGTTCTGTAAAGCAGATGAGAACTTCTTTGGACATAAATCCATGGAAATAATGTTTTGGCCAGGATGTAGGATGTAAGTGCAGAAATCTCAACACGTGGCTTTATACAACGAGACTTAAAGCATAATCAAGATTTAGCAATCTGGTGATCAAACAGCTTTCAGAGTTGACTTAATGAACAGCAGATCATGTGTCTGAGTGACCAAAGTGCCTGAATCACTGCTGGAATAATTGGACCAGATCGGACATCCTTGCCTAAAGGAGGTGCAACTTGCAGGATACGGAGGAGCTGCAGGGTCGGTGGGGTATGGCCTATGCCTGGTGAAGTGTTCAGAGGATTTGCCCTTGCACCTAGACTATGCTTTTAAAGATACAGCAGTCATGTCTTGAGGCTGAGACAAGCACTTTTTAAAGTCTTAGCAACAGGGGTAAAACATTATTGATCCAACTTTAGAATTATTGTTTCCATGGGCAGTGTTTCAACTGTAGACTTTTGTAACCTTATCACATTTCTCTTCAACAACTACAGTATTTAAAAAATACTTTCTAAATGCAGCTACATTCAGAATATCCCAACACTGCAGGATAAAGTTGGATAGCACCACGTTTTTATTTCTGTAATGGGGAGTGGAGTTGCTACAGGGAGGAGAAACTATATGACTCAAGACCAAGTCTGAGTCAAAATAGGGGAAATGACCACAAGTTTCCATGTTCTGATCCCTACATCCTCCTCCTCTAATTGTTTATGCAAAACTAACTCTCAGGCAGTTAGTTAATCAGGCAGTATCACTCACTGTATTCATACATCAAGTTTTCATTATGTAACTTTATCAAAATACCTATTTCATCTTCAGAAGCGCACGTGCATTTTTTTTTTCTACTCAAGTTTGTTTAACTGGTTGCCTGCCTGATCAGTCCTACAGATTGTTTATCTCTGGTGGCATAACAGCATCCATGGAGCTATGCTACAAACTGACAACTATCTCACGGTCTGGAATAATTCAATGCCTCATTAAAAAAGAGAATTAGATGTGGCTTCAGAGATTAGTGCCAAGAGAGTTTTGCAATATTGCATTCCAGTTGATGCAAACTGTAGAGGCGTAGCATTGATCAGCAAGACACTTATCAAGACACCACTGAGGCTGATGTATGCTAGCCTATGTAGGCTTTTTCTCAGGTCGCAGAAATGTGTGGGTTTGTTTATTGCTGAAATTCCTTCCAAAACACACCTGTTTACACAGTATTAAAGCTAAGGAATCAGCCACTTGGGAGAGA
The DNA here is from genome assembly GCA_013399715.1 of Alectura lathami. Lineage (NCBI taxonomy): Eukaryota > Metazoa > Chordata > Aves > Galliformes > Megapodiidae > Alectura > Alectura lathami. Next base: position 151,813 of record VXAV01008266.1, read on the forward strand.
AAATATGGAATAAAAGTTGAAAGATCATCATTAAGTCTGGTTCTCATTAGAATAATTTCTCTTAATCCTTATCATTGAGAAATTCTACCACCTATAACAAAATGCAGTTTGACACAGTCTTACTTCTATACACTCTACAGCTAAGTATAACACACTTGAAATCTGGCTAGATTTTATGTTCCAATGGGATCTGCAATATAAATCCGGGGGGAAAAAGGTCAAGAGAGCTGGATTTTATTTACATTACCCTGAGCAGGTTACCGAATAACTTTAGACAACCTCCAGTTATCTTCTGTCATGTGGTTTTCTCATGGCTTCCTTCCAGCGGCGAGTAATAATGGCTCATTCGCGCAATGGAGAAGTTATCGGATTATTATCGGTTGGAAAATGTTATAGTAAAATATTTTCCCTGCATCATTTCAGAGTCTTTGGACCTAGAATTGAAAGACAGCAAACTGCCTAATATCCCGTCAGCTTTCCTTTTTGGGAATACCTGTGGAAGGGAGTGTATACGGCTGCTTGTGACAAAGCTCCAATGTCACAAGGCAGCTTAGATAGTTGTGACGACTGACCTCAGGGTCTGGGAGGGGCCTCCTCCTGTTAGGCAGTCTGCAAACACAGGAGGTGAGGACAGGGACACACTGAGAGGAGCCCAGCTATGTCCTGGCCCTACTCATGGACAAAGCTCATTGCCACAGAACATCGCCTTGTGCAGTAACCCAGGGATTCTTCTATATTGCTGTGCATTAAAAGGCAAAGCTCTGCCTCACTCCCTTCAGCCCACATGATAAGCAGAACACAACTCTTTGTGTACAAGTCATACAAATATTACACAGCTTACTATGGGGAATGAGAATAAGAGGCTAAGCTCTAACAGCCATTAACAAACAACCACTGTTTTATGAAGTTTTGCAGCAAAGATTACACAGAACAGAAAATTGTGGTAATTTAATATAGAATTCTATTTGGAACGTTATGATACCTGTAGAATACTTCAGTAAATTACTGATGTCAGTTGTATTTCTCTTTGAGACTAGGGAAATAGGTTATTGGCACAATAAAACATCTAGAGGCATTTAAAATGTCAGTCTAATAGCAAGAACCAGTAAGGCTTTTAATTACCTTCTGTGCAATTTTTTTAATTGCTTCAGTGGCTGCAGTGCTTAGTGAATTCCTGACAGAGCAGCTGCAACTGACTTAATTTAAAACGTTTTTGAAGTTTTTGGAATAAGTGCTAAGAAATACAACAGAAATCCAGGGAACTATATGGGATATTCTCCATGATGTACATATGAAAATCTTGGGCTTGTTTTGCAGCATGGATAAGGACATTTTGAACAGCTTGAATGCATATCTGTGTTGGCATTCCCCTGGTCTGGGTAGAAGGGAGACATGCTATGCTGCTTCACTTCAAAGAAAGCAAAACCTGTCCCTGAGGCAGCTGTGGTGAAAAGCGCAGAAGCTCAAGAAAAAAACTGAGTGCTTGGAAAAGTATCAGGACCATGGCTGATCAACAAGAACTTACCTTATCTTGCAGATTCACTTGCAGATCTTGAGAATAAACTCTGGTGTGTTTTTATTTTTCTTCAAGAAAGAAAGCTATTCTATTAGTGGGAAAGAAAGCATACGAAATGTTTGCTGTAATAAATTTAATTTACAAGTAATTGGCACACACCACACTGATCACAGAGAGGATCTTGAAGAAAGTCAGGTAGCCAAGTGAATTTGTTTGTTTGTTTGTTTGTTTTCTTTCCAGCAGAGATGTGATGTGGCCACCTGAGCTGAAAAGGCTGCCTGAAAATGAAACATCTTGGCCACAGCTGTGTGCTATCCACGATGTAAAGTGGCACATGGGGAACACAGTTTCTCCTTCCCATGGGCATTTGGGGCCATACCTGGCCACCGCGGAGGCAGCAGATCCTCCAGCCTTGGACAGTCAGTTGGCTCAGTCACTATCGCACTGCTGTCCCAGCAAACTCACTGCACTGCTGTAACCTCAAAAAAACAGGAGCAGGGAGGTCCAGCTGTTAGCCCAACACTGTCGAAACTTGGCAGAGGGAGGCTGGGTGTTGGAGAACCACAGCGGTATGTCAACCTATGGCTCTCTGGCAGGGCAAAACCGTATGCTTTCACATTTATTTCATACTACACTGCACTCTGTTAATAAAATGGACTTTTAATCCATTTGAAAAACCACACGGGGCACAGATCCATCTCACAAACCTCTCCTTGCCTCCTGGGGCTTATCTTGATTAGGCTGTAAAAATGCATCATTGAAAGCATTAGCTAATATGTTCTAACATTTTTTCAAAGGTTGTTTCTACCCTACAAAAGCATGGCAGTGTCATATTCCGAGAAGCATATGGTTAAAGAAAACTTTTTTCCTAATAAAATCACAGGGAAGGTTTTCTACTTTTGTGTACGCAAGGAGGTCTAGACACACGATTGGTACACAAACCAGCAGTGTTTAGTTATCTCTAACAAATATAGTCAGGACAAATTTTCAGATGTAATGATTATGAGGACACATAACGGAAATGGGAAAGAATGAAATAGTGCCTAGTTCAGTGCGTTGAATCAGGTCGGCATTTAAAGCCATAAAATAAGACTATTCATCAAAAAATATTGGGTTTCTTATTGTCAATTCTAAATGGAAAAGATGTATATTTCCTAGCTATTAATTTTTGGTTTTGAAACTAGGAGGAAAATACAGATGGTAGGTAGAAATGTGCTGGGCAAGCTTTCAAAACTGAGGTTTTAGTTAAATATACAGAGAAGTCCTTAGAGTGAATATTTAATAGCAATTTTGAAGGTCAGTTACAGTCAGTAAACAGTTCTATAAATTATGGTGAAACATTCTTTTGACGAGTCCTTGCAATAAACCCTTTTTGTGTAAACTACAATATATTCTACTGGGTCCTCTCTGATTTCATTCGTGTTCACATAAATAAACAGAAAATCTGTGGAATTACACCGAAAACAGAAAATTTTTACTTCCTAGAAAAATCAAATGGAAATTCATTGCGTCAGCTTTTCAGGATCAGTGTAGTTTTAGAACACACGTTGGTGGCAGAATCTACTGGAAGATCTTACGTTCCAGAAGTCCAAAAATTTACATTTACCAAACATTTTTCATAATTTAAACCTATCTATTTAAAGAGACATGTATGTGTGTGTCCATGTCTGACTTTAAAGAAGCTGGAGGAATAAGATCAATAAATTTACTTTAAATCAAATTGGGATGATTAGATGTACAGAAGGTTCTATTATTTTAATCAGAACTTGGAAAATAAATTTCAGTAGATGACTCTTGTCTGGCTGGGTTTTATCCTGCCTATCATGCCAGTAAGTCTTTCTTCATCTGAATGTAGACTGCATGTTGTTAGATGTGCATACAGAAACAATGTGAAGAAAAAGCCCGTATAATGCTCTATATAAACAAAATCCATCATCATCGTCAGAACCAAGGAAGCCTGTCTGTATGTGGATTTTTATTTCATTTTTACTCCAAAAGTGTTCTTATAACTGGGATAATTATATCACCCCATGTAAGCATTTCAATGTCACACAGACAAATGCCCTCTCAGACTGAAAATGTCTTTTATGCCTTTTCTTTAGTCTGCAAACCATTTTTAGGAAACATCTACAGTTAACCACTGATTTGTTCGTGAACTTTAGCTGACCAATGTGTTTGAAAGCTGCTAGCAGGCTTGCACAGAATCAGTATGACTGCATAAGCCTTGTTTCCAGTAGATGATATGGAAATATTGTTGTCTAACAGCAGACAGATTGATTCATGGAAAGACGCCTAGATCCAAGTCTAAGGACACACACACACTCCCTAGCACAATAACATCAAAGACTGTTGCGCTGCTTGGGAAAACACAATCAGCATGGAAGTTTTTCTGCAAAACAAATGCAAACTGGAAAGCAGTTTTGTTTGTTTTCGGTTTGAAGCATTCTTGTTTCTTGTTGCGATTTCATTTTCATTAAAACAGGAAGCACTGTTTAAATTAAGCACACAAAAAAAAAGCCAAATAACCCCCCAAAATTCCAAAACTACTCCTGACAAATTAACAGTTTATGTGGAATGAAAATATGGAAGGAGAATAGGCATTAAAATAAAGTGAGCGAAGTACATGAGAAGTAGAACTGGACAGCAACTCCTTTACAATGAGAACAGTTAATGTGACATTTTCTGTTATGCTGCACTGTAAAAGTATCCCTAGAATCTTTAGCAGTTGTGGGAAAGAATTGACATACATCTCACAGATGTATGGTGCATTTCTTTAGCGAGGGTTTGCTTCTCATGGCAGAAAAAGTATAGATCCACCCAATATTTAAGTAATGTGCTATGAATTCATATCATAAGCGCTCAGAGGACTCTTAAAAATAGGTTAAATTAGAATAATTTTTCATACTTCAACTCTGAAACTCTTTCTAACGCTGTAAGCAGTGTTGTTACGCTTTGGAAGGCTACGTTTTTCGTGTTATCACTGTTTCCATTCACCTGTCATTTTTTGTCCATTACTAGCTTCTTATCATACAACCTTATTGGATCATTGAATAACGTTTCCAGTTTTCCTCTTTCTGATTAATGTGTTTATTGATGCAAAAACCAACAGATATTAGCGTTGGAAGTACAAAGCACAACACTGAATTGAGCTGTAATATTATATGTTTTTGCCTTGTTTTGTTCCTTTTTTTTTTATTCATNTTTTTTTTTTTTTTTTTTTAACCAAAGTGTCTACAAATAAGGAATAAAAATGCTTGCTTCCATTTATCATTTCACCTACAGATGTACCAGTATCCTATTGCATACAAGAAGTTTCACCCTTGAAACAAAGTCTTAATTATCATGTTGCTGCTAGAACTGTAATATATTCTCAGCAAGCTATATTACCTCTGAACTTTTAGAAACATCTCAATCTTTTTGATTCTAACCAATGAGACACTTCATTTTAGATCACCAGAACATTGTTAAATACATTGAACAACAACAGTGTTTTCACTGGTCTTAATAGAGGTGCCAAATATTAATTTCTTTTCACTTTGACATCCATTTTCATTTATTTTATTCCATGCAGTCTTTAGGCTGGCATAGGACAATACAATTCATCGAGTCTGATACATTTAATTATGCTTAGTGGAAACATGCTTAAAATTCACTCTAGTTCTAGCAGGCTTCTATAAGCCAAATGTTTCCGTAGCAGAGAAAACTGAGTAACTAGAAACTCCAGGCATTTCAATTTCTACTGTGTAGTGGAAAGGGAAGGTAATCTCTTTCCCATCTGCATACTCCGATGCATATTCCAGTGCATGAGTGCCTAAACCAGAGGTTATAAAGCCAGAACAGGCAAACTCATCAATCCTGAGGCAGCTGTAGTCAGCAAACTGTATCAGCTCTTCTTGGGAAAGGAGCACCACTTACCAGGAGCACTTTGGGATAACAAAGCTTGGTGGTGGCACAGACAGGGTCTCTGTGTACCTGGCTGGCTTTGTGAAGGAGCGCCAGCTCCCTTTCAGCCCCTCCTATATTGAAACTGCAAGATCTCTAACTGGCTGAACAGCTGCATTTAACCTCTCCAGCACCTGCCCAGGTTTGTCCCTACTAGATGGTACTTAGCAGGGTGAACTACTTTGTCCTTAAACCTTTCTGTACTTGACCTTTCTCCTATTTACTGAGTTGCTTCTTTTTTTTATTAGTGGCCCAGTGACTTCCAGAGTTATGATCAAGAAAACCTGCAGCAGGGAGCAGATCTAGATCAAGACCCATCTGTTTTCTTGGCAGAACCAAGCTCAACCACCTCTGATTTCTAGGACTGTGCAAACATATGATGTGAAGTCAGGTAATGCTATGAGGAAATCCAAGAGGCAGAAGCAGAATTTTGTATTAAGGACAAAAATTGGCATTAGGTTCAAAAATTACCTTGTCCTAATTTCATTCATTCATAACTCTTGCAGCGTAACCATTGGTGTTCGAGGTCTGAAGAGTATTAACTCTGAAGCTGTCATGCTGGAGACAAAGCCGTACTCATACATTGTGGCCTTGCATCCACCTCACAGCCTCCTTCCACTCAATTTCAGATTTTCTTCACTGACCAGAAGATTCAGATTGATAAAATCTTTTTTTGTTTGTTTGTTTGTTTTCCTTTCCCTGTAGTTACCTTGAATTGTCATTCTATCTTTCTCTATTAATGAAGACGACATTAACTTCATTTTTCTTGTTCTGGGTTGTTTTGTGATCTACCTCCTCTAGCAATTATAACTTTCCTACTTTGATGTGAGTATTATAAACAGTACTCTAGATAATGGCCAGCTCTACCATATGGAGCAATAAAAGTGCCTGGATCTCCTTTTGATTTATACAGTAGAGGACAAGTAATTCAATTCACTCCACTACTTGATTTGTTTTTCATTGCCAGTACACATTGGGATGAATACTTTGGGGATCATTTTAATGCAGAAATATCCAGATTGCATTATTTGTCTAGATATCAGCACATTTTCCAGTTTATGAATAGCTTTTGTTTTCATTGTTTATTCATTTACCTGGACTGAATTTCATTTGTCATTGGTAGGTCCCATAATCTAGATGTCTTCCCGAATGAGCTATCCTGTACACATGGGATTTTTTCCTTTATGCACTCAGTTGATGTTAGCATTACTATGTGGAGATTCAGTTTATAATTAAAGGGAATATTCTGCTGACGCCAACTACAGCCTTCCTCAGCACAGGTCTATTATTTCAATCTGTCAC
>VXAV01008266.1:160620-190687 GCA_013399715.1 Alectura lathami
TATCAATCTCGCAGCTCTGTACTCTTTCCAAGTCTTAAATCAGGCTGGTTGATATCTTTCCAGTTTCTGTATTCCTGCATCAGCAGTCTAGCTAAACATGGTCATCACTCACTACCTCTGTTTCAGCAGTGGTTACAAACACAATATCACTTTCTGCAATGTAACACTATTACTATTGCAATTACTATTTATTTATGTTACAAAAGCACCCACAATGTGATCAGTGCTTTCTAAACCTGAAGAAAGTCACAGACTCCATCCCCCAAAGAGGATGAGCAATACAGGGAGTTTTTGAAATAGGAGGACTTTCAATCTTAGACTGCACAGATAAATATCAAACACATCAGTTTTGTGATGAACAGCAGTGATGGTCCTTTCTGGATGTTGCTGTCTTTAAAACAGCGAGTTCTGAGGCACCTCAAAGCGTTACTACATGGAGTGGAAAGGCAAATGTTCATCCCCCCTTCCCAGCCCCTCTGGGCCATAAATGCTCCTTCCCACTCTGACAGGAGTGACACTGGTTACTTTGCCTAATAGCCATTTGGTGGCATCCTTAAATACTCTGTAAATGCCTTAAGTGTCATATGCTTCTGGAACACATTTTATGTAAAAGCGAACATTTAAAAATTATTAAACCAGACTTCTCGCCTTCTTTTTACAAGGCTCAATTCAGGGTTTTTTTAGACTAAATGCATCCATAATATGTACTTTTTATAATAGGCACACAATAAAAATTATGTTTAGAATTTGGAACTTCATAGGTAGGAGAAATCTTCAGTCAAAGGCTTATGGCTTACATAAAGAAGAGTGGAAATGCCCCTTGTGTATTCAAGACTTAATATAAGCTGACAATTAAACCCTCTGCCATTATTGTTGAATTTGGATTTTAAATCCTTAAAATATGGGAATGTCAAATCACCTTTGCCACTGAGACTATTTAACAGTTGAAATTTATGAGCCATACCCTTCATTATGACTTCCATTATGTAAAGGGATCTTAATTTTAAGCCCATTCCATTTTTCGGTAGAAGGCCGATGATGTAGTACGAACCATAGCTTTTACAGAACTTTTTCTGCAAGAATAATTAGATAATATCCTACCTGAGTATTGGGTCTACACAGTGTCAGCTCTGTGATTCAATGTGTAAAGTCAAAACTAGGTACTTACTAACCATCTGCATACCCTATTCTCCAGCTTGGTAGTGGAGGAAATAAAACAGTACAAGGACTCAGCATAAAGCCAAGGAAACTGCCACGGGTGTCCAAGCAGCAGCAAGAACGGATGAAGTCCCTCTGGTTGAGCCAGCTGAAGTGAGGAGCCAGGTGTGCACACTCCTGTTTTAGGAGTCAGAAAATGAGAGAACCATCATTTTATCCAACCATACTAAACCTGATCATAGGTGAGATAAGAAAGTATTGAAGTGAAGGATCTTTTAATTTTCCTTTTCAGTCACCCTTCTGTAATTAATATGCACAATAAATATTTCTGGACAAGCACCCTGCTTGGAGTGCCAGGATGAGGATCTGTAAGGAGAATCAATAATTCAGCGGAGTCCATTCACTCTTCTGTTTCTGTTGCCTGTAACGGCTGTTAAAGACTGAGGCCCCACCACGCTAACACGCTGGGCACAACAGCTCCATCCAAAGAGTTCAGTGCCTGCAAATACAGCAGACCGTGAACAGAAAAGGAAACTGCAGAAGGAAAGGGAAACTAATGCAGAAAACTAAGTCAGTGCAGAGCTGGAAATGATACAACTCGTAAATGAAAATCCCCTCACCTGACTAGTAGGTGTGCTCTGCAATCTTAGCATTACAGAGTTGTTTGAAAATATGTACCATTTTGCTCTTAAAAAGAAGCAGACTGTACAACTGGCAAGGCAAAGCAGCAGCCTGATAACATAAAAGAGGAAAAGACCTAAGCAAGACAAGTCTGCTAACAGAGAAGAGAGTGATAAGGAAACAGAACTACTGGCTGGTGGAGATGGGAAAAAGTGGCGCAGGCTTCATCTCGAGTTCTTGAGGGTGGGAGTTAGAAAGGGACTCAGCGAGAAGCTTGCTTCGCTTTACTGGTGGAAGAGACACGCAAGCTACAAAAGGAATGGGTTTAGCTGTAGAAAAAGAAAAAACTGATTATGGAGGATCTCTGCAAAATGCAAGGCTCAGATGGAAAATACAGGAAAAAAAAAAAAAAAAAAAAGAAAAACAAGACGACCTTCTTTCCTTATGAGTTTGAAAGGAGGTTTTACATGGATTTATCCGATTTGATGAAAATGCACAGAGGTGAAATTAAAATGCAGTATTTCAATTGGCCCAAGAATTTGAGTCAAGTAGCCTAAGACAGATGTTTTTAGTTATGAACAAAAGGCCATTTATTAGTCTCTACCTTGTATTTTCATTTTCTTTAATTAATTAATACATGGTCCATGATCTACTTCTACTGTCAAAGATTGTAGGCTTTATCTGCTGCAAATGCAGTCTTTTATATTTCAAGGAAAGGTTTCTTTATTTAAAACTAAATTTCTTCTCATTCTAGAAAAGACCTCTTCTAGTTTTAACTTCGGTCTGCAATGAATGTATTTAGTGAGCTAATTTATTCCTTTATCAAAATTATAATTACTCATTTTTGTATATATATACTGACAATGTTTCATGCAGAAAGCTCTCATTTAACTTTCACTGCTTAGAGTGAGACTATAAAGACTCTTGTATGAATCTCACAGTAATATCTTCACTGAAGACAGAAATGAGGATATAAAAACCTGAAATACAGTTCACTTAGATTGCAGTTTAGCGGAAGTGCATGACACTTTATCAGTTGTATAAGTCCTTCTAACTAAATGATATTACAATGATGATGCTATTAATCATACCTACAGTATTCTCCACATCGTAAGAGATATCTCAGATCTACTCAGTCTCCAGTAAAGAAAAATACCACATGCTCATTTATCCTCTGTTAAAAAAAAAAAAAAAAAAAAAAAANGCAGCAAAGTAATTACTAGTAACAGTGATGTGAAATGCAAAACATGACCATATGCCAAAAACAATTGGGAAAAAATGAACAGTAAATTCTACCAGTAAAACTGTTCTGTTTTTCAGCAATAAAGCAAGCCATAAAGTGATGCTATAAACCTGGTAATGTAATGTAAATCAAGGCCTCTAGAACCAAGGTCATGCAAAAATTTGAACCTTCTTAAGACAGAAAAGCAAAGTAAGGAAAAAAAATCATGCTATACACTATACACTATCCTATCTATTGAGTAATGGTAGCTAAGATGATGGGAGAGAGGATATAAAACAGCATACTGGCTTTGAATGGAACCGAGCGCTCACTAATATGCAAAATAAAAGTCTGTTTAAAGGAAGGATAATTTAAAGGTTATTTCAACAAAAGCAAATCAGCTGCACAGAGCTCAGTGTCAGCTTCAGTGTTACAACCCACCCTAAATATTAAGGCATGTGGAGAGCAAATAGCCAGTATTTCTTCCGCCTCTATGGCATGTGATGCTGGGTCACAGAGAGAAGGCTCATTTAAAACGACTTACTAAACATACTCTGAAAGATATTTGTTGTTGCATATTGGCTTTATTTTGGAGGGAGGGTAGTTCTGCTGCATTGCAAAGAACAACCTTAATGTGGTATTTTAGATTTGAGCCCCCACAGCTGTCAATAAAACTTCATTTATTATAAATCTCTGACTTTAACTGCAGTGATTCAAACATCCCTACATAAAAATTGATATCACCCAGGCATTGCTCCTGGAAGCCAGGACACGTGCTATGGATAGAAGCATGCATAGCACTGTGTGGCCAAGGCATGCGGCACAGTGCAGCACGCTGCCAAATGCTGGTGTTCTGCATGGTGTGTGCTGAAGGGCAGGCGATGCGCTGATGGCCAGGGATGAGCGTGGGGGTGCCAAAGTGAACCCTGCCATGGGAAAACTGAAGACACCTGGCTGGATTCCTGCCCACAACATGAGCTCTGGTGACAACTGCCTTCACAGCACAGCAAAAGCCACTGAGCATTTCCTGGGAGCTCTTTTGTGCCTGTGACTCAAAACCCAAAGCCCAGGGAGAGCAGAGCAAGCAGCTGCTGGCTGTGGGGCTCTCAGTTCCATGCAGCTGGCCTTCACCCTGACTTCCTGGAGCACTCCAAAGTCCTGCCCTTAATAGCATGAATTTACTGCCTGTAAAAAGCAATGTTCGAGCAATGCACCCTGCCACTGAACCCCACTTCATATGAGTCCAGGCAAGCTGGAGGTGGGATGCTGAATGGAGGAAGTGGCTTCCCCCTGCTTTTTGTTTTGCCTTCCTACCTTTTTGGGTACCCCTCCTTCCAGTGCTTGAGGTTCTTAGAGATCTCATAAACTGTAACTGGCTTACTTCACTCCAGACTTTTGTTCATATTTGACATATTTGTTGTATGTTCACATATTATGTGCCTAAAATATTTATGGAAGCCAGCACTGTTGCAACTAGCAGCTAAGGAGAAGCCAAATGAAAGCATATGCCACACCAGTTTACAGCCAATTTACATTCCTTCAGCATTTTCCCACAATCGCCTTTGAAATGAAAAATTTTCCAGCGATTTGAACTGTTTGGCTATAAAAAGTGTTCCTCATCATGTGTCTATATTTTCTGCCAATGCAAGGCAATGCTTGTTGAACATTGTTGAACAGGACAGCTAAAATTATTTCAGTAAATAAAATCATTTAATTTTCCCATATATCATCAATACATTAAGACGAAAGCTCACCAAGTTTCTCAAAGCAAAAGAAATGCCAAGAAGGGCACACAGAGGTTTCATCTTCCAAGCCTGCAGTTATCAAAGGGAACATAATTTTTTGACTTTTACAAAATTTACCCTGCTGCACACACTCAAACTTCAATGCTTGATAACTGCTTCTGTGTATATGCTGAAATATTTGGATGCAGAAGTTAAAAATGTGAAGGAAGAAATGCATCATTAGCTTCTGCATGCACATTACTGAAAATTGGATCATAATACCCTAAGGAAATGATCTCATGAATTTACAGTTGAAATGGTCAAAGACCAATGACTAAAGAGCACCATTTAACCATTTAAAAACATCGTGCTTGCTGTTTGCTTTAGGCTTTTTTTTTTTTTTTTTTTTTAAATATGGACTCTGACGTATGTGTGGGTGTATGCATCTTCTGGGCAGAATGTGAATTAGATCAGATAAAATATATATCTGCCCAATAGGGTGCCCCAAATCACCGACCAACCAACCCATCTATTGCCACATTTGCCATCTTAAGCAAATTCAATTTCTTCCGTTGTGATAAAATAAGCCAGTTCAAAGTGGATAACATCTCACAGTAATGAGTCCCAAAGCTGTAATTTAACACAAACCTAGCAATTCTATTATACAACACATCCAGTTCATTAAAAACAACAAACCAGCTTGTATATGATCTGTATCACCACAAATCACATATCAGCAAACTAAGCTGCAGGGAACTGCATGGTTCAGATGAAAAAAAAAAATTATTCTAAGCAATGTAATCACCTCAGAAGACAGCTAATTTAGATTAAGGGTTCAGATAAAATTATGTTTGAGTCATTAATACTGAGATAAAAGTAGTTCTTACCCAGTAAACTTTAAAAGATCATAGCTCTCTCCTCTATAAATTACAGCATATTCACACTAAATATAGTCATATTTAATGTATTATTCAAAGCATCTTTGAGTTTATTCAGCCAAATTGTTGATAGTATCAGCAGTCTGGTTAACAAGTATAGGTTTATTTACTGAAAATCTGTGTTAAAGACAACAGAAATCCATTTACAAGATATAGCCGATGTAATTTGGACTCAGTCCTTCATTTCATGAGCTGCTGGGCACCTGGCAACTCTCATTACCTTTAATGAGAAGCTTCCAAACCTTTTCAAAATATGAATACCTGGCATAATGGGACTCCAGCTGAAACCCCTACATTTTAGCATCCACACCACCACAATGCTACTAACTGTGTGGCATTATACTTGACTCACTTTGCTTAATGGAGAGAATCTATCAGGTTTAATGCTAATGAAATATTTTTTGAATTCCTCTAGGTTCAATAAAAGGCAAGAGATGTGGCCAACACATAATGCTCCAAGTGGCAAATTCTAGTTTTAAAGCAACAAAGTATAACTCTTCTCTTCAAGGTATGCCCTTCTAATTGCTCTCTCCAAACTCATTTATATCTAATAGACCATTCAGAATGCTTTGAAAATAGTGTATATGTCACTGCAGAGATTTGGTTACTGCCTCACCATCCAAGGTATTTACCGTGACAGCAACTGGGTGACTCGCAGGACAAAGCAGAGGGAAGAGAGTGGCCAGGGTCTGAGTTCAGGTCTAGTCTGATGTTCACATCAACCACACTGAGCAGCAGAAACACACCTGGAGGTACAAAATGTGGCAGGTGAGGAAGGGAATGACCCATCACCCACAGCCAGGTTCTGTGCCTTAGTAGGGGTCCCTACGTCTTGGAACACAAACATCACCAAAGGAGAGTGGGAGATTGAGACAAGTGGTTTCTAAATGCCTAAATAACCGTGCCACAGACATTATAAAATTAATTCCTGTTCATTAGGCAGTTTCCAAGGTGAGATCCATGGTATTCCTAAAGCTGAAACCACTAAGTAGTAGGTTAATTTGGAGATTTGTTCTCCCATCATGAAAAAAACCCTAAAGATTAGGTACATACCCACCTGCACATGATGCGACCCAGAAGAAAGTTAATATTAAGGAAAAAATGTTTAAAGGTGAGCCTCAAGACACCATTTCAAGTTAATCTCTCTCAGATTTGGGAGCCTTAATGTGATTATGAGCTCTGTTCTGGTTCAGAAGTTACCACAGCACAGAAATCCCTTTTTTGTTGTTGTTGTTGTCTTTAAATATATGTAGAGCTTTTCATATCTGAGCTTGAACAACCACTAGGTCTTAAAGGTATATAATGATACAACTTTATCTTATCTATACAAAACATACTTAGGAACAATTATAGTATAGACAGACTAAAGATAGCCAGAGAATGGAAATGCTGAGTAGCACTTGCTATTCAAACTTGGAAAGATTGTACAAGAAATGAACATTCTAAAATTTCATTCTGCAGCCATGAAAACCTCATCCTATTTCAGTGTTTCCAAATGCCTTCAAATTCTCTGAAGCCCCAGCAGCAAGCCAGAAATTTGAGGCTTCCCAAAATACTCCAGGGTCAGGGAACATGTTACTCCTAGGTCAGTCCCCAGTGCTCCAGTAATAAAAATTTGCCTGACAGGCTATGACAATGTCAAGAAGTCAGGAAGCCTGCATGTGTACCAGTCTGGAAGCGAGGATGAATACGGAGCCGTCTGTTACATTTTCAGCTGGGATATTTTAATTTTATGGCAAGTGGCTTTCCTCCTACAAAACAATTGCGATGGCAGGACCTCAGTGCTGCTTTTATCAGAAATGCTTCCTCGAACAGGATGAACACTGAGCAAAATTCTGGAGGCTTGGATCACTCAGGCTGACAAGGACACGTTCTGCAGTAAGAGCTGGATTTCCGTGGATGGGAAAACATCACAGAATGTGCAAAAATGAAAGCTACTAGGCACTAAGGAAACATGGACATCTTCCCTTTCGGGGTCATGCGGGTGCCGGTGTGGCTACAAAATTGGGTTTCAAAGATGTGGACAGCGTTTAACACCCTTGCACAGAGCAGAACTGCTGGCTGCTTTCTACCATGTTCAGTTTGGAACAAGACAGCCTGTGGAGGACACCCTTATTATCCCAGCTGCATACATAATTCAGCGGTTTGCTTGGTTTTGACAGGGTTCCCACTCCTGGCACTTCACGCAAAAATTGGCTTAGGCCAGAACAATTACAGATTTCCAATCTGTACTGGACAAGAGTTGCTGGACAGGGCAAGAGAAGGGTGATTAAAACCTGTTCTAAACAAAATGGACTTCTAGCGCCAATGGGGACACCTCTTGTCCTCTGAACAGTGGTTAAGGCGTACTGCGCAGCGGTGCCACTAAACACATCATGTATACAGTACATACAAACACTTTCCAATGTATTTCTTTACTAGGAGAGTTACGCTGGATGTCATATCTGATTCAGAAAGCACTTCTCTTTGGGTCATCAAGAACTAAGGTTGCAAGGTTTCACCATCATTCTGCCCTCTGCTCTAACAAACACACAGCAGCCTTGGAAGTCAGTTATCTTTAACCATTTGTTTTACAAGTATATCTGTACATTTTCCTGTTTAATGGTAAAGATCTCCCTATTACCTATGAAGCATTCCAGCTAATGCAGTCCATACCCTGAATAACACCACTTCAGCTCACTTCCACATAGGCAGGTATTTTACAGTATCAATGTCATATAACACAGCAGTTACTATTATCTATGGCAATCAGCAGTTTTAAGTTTGTTGCCAAAGGCAGGTGGTGAGAAAACCTTGTGCAGACATTCATTTTAGGTATTATGTTGCAATGACTTCTGAAAAAATGCAATTGTGGATTTGCACAGACACCAGTCACACAACTCTGACTACTTTTCCCCTCCTCTCCTCCCCTCTCAGGGAACAGCAAGTCATGGCTCCTTTGGCAAAGCTACAAAATGACATGGTCAGGAACCATGTACAGTTTTGGAAATGTACAGTTTGCCTTATACCTAAGAGACGATGCAGAAGCATGGCAAGCCTTTAGATACAAAACATACCACATACCACTTTCAACAGAAGTTGACAGCACTATTCCTTCAGCATGGTAAATTTTGCTGGAAATAAAACAAGAAATTACAAGTTTTCCAGATTCTATACATTGAGAAGTGATATATAGCATGAGAAACTGCTTCTCAAATAATGCAGGAGCCCTCGCCTCCAACTCTATACTACAACAATCACCAACGAAATATAATTGCTGGCAAGAGAGGAGTGAAAAAATGAAGCAGTGGGTTAAGCATGAAACTGCCAGCAGGCAGGCACGCACCAAAGGGAAGCAGTCTTTTCACATGGATTATCTTGTTTCTCTCTGCTAACATATCACAATTAACACAGTACACGCCAATAACCTGAAATGTACAATAATGAGAAGAAAAATCGTTTGGGTAGGCTACTACTACTGGCTCTAACTGGAGCAAGACATGTTCTATCAATTCCAGGCTCGTATATTGTAACTCAAGAGAACATTATGTTCCTCATATTCATTACATCTTTAATATCATTTTTTCATAACTTCTGTTTCTGAAAAAGGCAGGACAATTCCAGCAGGGGCAAAAAATTGTGAAAGCAAATGATGCCCCTGTTTGTACAGTCCTCTTCCACCAACCACCTCAGTGAATTTCCCATTCTGCACACTGCATCTCTTCAGCTACAGAATGGAGAAGCACTTTTCACATAGAAGCACTTTCTTTTCATTTCATTTTTTATTTTCCTACACGTTTTGCTTTAAGAGCTACTTCTCTATCTTCCACCTGATCTTTCTTATGACTTGATTCACCATGTGGCTAAAATTTTGGCTGTTCTCACATTTGCTGCTGGACTTGGCCCTAGATCCTAGCCTCTGTGAGACTCTGGAGTCCCAGACTGGAGCCAATGTTCACAGCAAACCTATAGATTTTGAACTCCCAGAGATTTAAAACCCTGTTCTCGCACAACTTTTTTAGATCCCATTTCTGAAAGCTAAATACAGCAGAAAACCTGGCCAAGATAAGACTAGGTAGCAGTTTTCATCTCAGGTCACTTCTCAGTGTCTCAGGCTGCTCTGTGGTATTACCACGTCAGTTAGCCTGCATCTTATGGTGCTTTGTGTATGGCTTGGGATAGCCATGACTGGAAGGCAGTGATTTATGAATAAAAAAAATATTCAAACAAGTTTGAGTAATCTCTTGCCTGAAGTTTTACATATTAAACCCAATTAACATGTACATGTCTTTTAAAAATGAAATTCAGTATCAGTCACTGTCCTCCTACCTCTTCAACGCAGTGGCACTGTTAGAGAGAGAAGTAATTATTGAAGAGATTCAAAAAATTTCCAGTATGTTTTCTCTTCACAAAATAATCATGATTATATTAATGTGGTGTTTCATTAAATGAAAATCAAGCAAACCTATTTCTGTAAATGTTACTTCACAGGCAAAGAAACCCTTATTCGCATTCACTAGCTGCTGCTGCAATTCTTTCAGAGAAGTTTTATTGCTGCAATATATATTCTCTGCCTGCTACTAGATTTCTGTCTTGTTTATGGAATTTAAATGGTGTATTAAACTAAATTCCTCACCCTGCCTCTTTCCAGAAAGAGAAAGATCCTAGACAGATGAGTTGATGAAAGGAAAACCAAATAGAAATAAAATCCCTTACACTTTCAAATTAGAATTCGGTAAGCAGCCACGTTTGTATCAGATATCAAATTCTCTACTGACCTCTGCTGAAGCTGTTGTGGGAGCAAGAGCAAAGCAACTGTTGGTCAGAGCTACATGCTGTCCTGAGTCCCAGACTCAGCCTTTATGCTGTGAAGCTGAAGGCCAGGAGTGCAACTCTTCAAGCTTAGCTCAAGCACCGTTACCCCTGCCAGAGAGCAGGAGGGATGAACCCCAAGTTTCATGCACCCTGGGACAGGGGTTGCAGTCTGCATTCCCCAGCTACCACCCAGCCTTATTGCCCTCCAAAGGCAGCAGAATCTCACGCAAACACAATGTATGAATAGGTAAAAATCATATTTAGAAGAGGAGAAAAAATCAGCTCTGATGAACCCCATAGGACTGCATCTACATGAACAAAATTTAATGCTGTAAGGAACAGGTTAGCCACATGCCGACCCTTAAAACTGGTAATGTCCGAGGGGTGACCATCCTTTCTTCCTCCCACTGCTGACTCCCAGTGCAGGTCTGGCACACCGCTCAGTCTCCGCTCCCCAACGAAGCTAAAATCTCAAACAATTTCAGGGAATGGAGTAGCTGATGGCAGGGCCCAGCTCTGCTGCTGCTCCTTCCAATCAAGCAGTCCCTCTAGCGAAAAAGCTTCCTCAGCACAGACCCAGCAGTGCATGGATGCATTGAGTAAAAGCCACATCAAGTGGGTTCAGTCCATCTGGTCCAAAATATCATTCCCCTCTTAGTTTACTCCCACTAAGCAAACAAGTCTGAAAAGCATCTAGTGACTCCTCGGGTGCCACAGGAAGAAATTACGTGGGCACTGCGACCAAACGGAGCCTTCTCCAACACCCTGCGTATCAGGAGGGATGGGGGCAGGGAGCGCCTGTCTTTCCCCAGGGTTCCTCTCCATCTGGTAGACAGTTTATGTAAATAAAGTCATGCTGTGGCCTTCCTCTTGTTCAAATGGGAGCAGACAGCTTCCTTCCCTGTAGCGTTTTGGACCCCAGGGCTTAGGTTTAAAGCCAGAATAACTCTACTGAGTTCAGTGGAGTTACACTTACATTAAAATGGAGGAGACAGAATCTTTGAATCCTTAGCTCTCCGGCCCTGCTAGCATTATTTTATTTATTCAGCTTGTCTTCCCAGAAAACATCCAATTTAGATAATAGCTAGTGGGAGAAGCAATCCCCTTTAGGGATCAGCAGTGGTTGTTATAAGATTTCTTAACAACTATTTTCTCAGCAGCAAACAAGTCTGCTACTGAAATAGGACTTTTGTAGCAAGTAAGAGTACAGCTTCCAGAACTACTTAGGTCTATTAGAACTAAGAAAACAAAACACAACAAAACAAAATGTGAACAAAGGATTCATAAAGCAAGATTAAATCAGTCGTAGCAAATGCATGGTTAACTTGGCCTCTTTTTCTCTTGGCTAGATTTTGGTTTTGGCTACATAAAGGCCAGGAGATGCAGTGCACCAGCCTGCCCCCTGTCCACAAGAGGGGCTGAACAAAGTTTCTTATGCAACAATTTGCTGCTGGTTAAACCGGACTGCTGAGGCTGTAGCATCACTTGTATGTGACATGGCCCATGACACACAGGTCCCGGCAGCTCCTACACTTCCGCCTATTGGTGGCGTCACCTTGCATGACACAATTAAGTGTCTGGATGCCAACGTAAATTTTTACTATTAAAGCTTCAATTTCTTCTCTCTCTGAAATTTGTTTAGACTGGACTATTTCCACATGTAAACACAATTAACATTACTACAACCCTCAAAAGCCCAACTGTTCTAGGACCAGTGGCAGGAGTTAATAGAATCAGTCCATATAATTAAATCTGATCGGATTCTTCAACTTGCTGACATCACGTGTACCCATAGCTGAAAATGTCAGAAAGCAACAGTGGGATCTTCTGGCTTTTCATCACCCTGTGGTGACCGAGTGCCTTGCCCGTAGCACCACTGCTGGCACCAGTGCCAGACCAGCTCTGGCTGCTGCCCACATTTCAGTCCACAACAGAAACATTTCAAACAAAAATAATTCTTCCTAGTTTTGACTCAGCATTTTAACAAGAACCTTAAGTTTGGAGGCTGCCAAGTGCAGGTAATAAATCTATTTCCCCACCTCTTTTAGTTCTGTTTGTTGTGTACTGTATCGATGGCCTTCCCTTTTTAGGATTCTGTTTTAAATCACTGTCAAATACTTCTTCATTTTTCTTGCATTTTATCTTCTGATTTCACAAACAAAACAATTTCTTACTGACAGCTAATAAAAAAATCAACCAGCCTTAGCTGTTCTTGCTAGTGCTGCATATCACAATACCTGAGCCAGCTGCACAGGACAGCAGCAATGATGTGTTGTAATTGACAGCAAGGGAAGTGGGTTCCTCTGTGTATTGCAGTCATTGCTACACCGATGAAAACAAAAAGTATCTTCTGCAGATTGCTCTCAGAACTCCCTTGTTGTTCAGCTCTTACAAAACAAAGGAAATTCACCCTTTACAGTTAGTGCTTGGCTATTTATTCACTCTGTCGTCCTAAACTCACACTAACATTCCTTACTTTTAATAGTGGAGTAGCCCATATATACTAGGATAACAAATTTTAATGTAGAGTTTTTTTTTTTCCCCCAAATTTTAAATTTATTTGCAATTGAAAATATTTTCAATTCACAATTGAAAGTAAATTTAAAATCATTCAAAAAGATTTACGTCCAATGGCTCAATTATTCTCTTGCTCTTTTAAAGCAAAAGATTTGCCATTTAGGGACTGAGCTCTATGTATATAACCCTAGCTCTCCAAAGGTCTATGGAGGGGATCAAGGTAGCTACACCCGTGTTTCTCTAATTCAGTTCTAATAGATTTTCCTCAAGCAGATTGTTAAGGTGTGGCTATAACCCCCTAAATCAATTTATTTTATCTCTCACCCTACAGCTACTGTCGTATATCTGACAGTTTGTACTGGACTTACTCCAGTATCAGACAGGCTAAGGTAAGGGCCTCAGCCTTTTAAAACCTCATACGATTTTAGCGTCCCCATCTCCAAAATGGAAACAATGGTGCTTTACTGTTTTATACAAATACTACTGAGATGTTGCAGAGATGGGAGACAACCAGCTACTTTTGTAATAGGGAGGCTTCGTAATTATCTTGGCTGAGAAAAAGATATTTTTCTCTAAGGATATTTATGCCTACATAAGCACAAGTGGCAAGCTGGAAGAAATGTTCGAAGTTTGCAAAACGTTAATTAGATTTCATGAGGGAAATTGTAAGGGTAAAATGCAACAACAGTGTAGTCACCCTGCTCCTGCAATTAACTTCTCTCTTCAGAAGGCAGGAAAGCACGGCTAGTACTTAGCAGTAACCTGGAATTACAGCTTATATGCACAGTCTTTAAAATGCTCAAAAAGCAGACTTATAACTATGAGATAAAAAAAAATCTGCCAATAAGGAATTGATTTCATCTGGAGAATTAATAAGCAAACTAAAAATGAGATAAATAAAACGATATTCCTACAAACAAGAAAAATTCAAAGCATATACAGCAGAGCCATCATTTAGAGAAACACAGACAAGCAGGACGAATATGCCAACAAGAACTTTATGACATTCAACAAAGACAAATGCAAATAATTCTCAGGAACAATACTGGCTGGGGAGCAGCGCTGCAGAAAAGCAGTTGGATCAAGTCCTGAGCAGACTGGTCTAACCCCAGAGCTGGCCTTGCTCTGAGCAGGAGGTTGGACTGCAGTCCCTTCCAACCTGAATTACTCTGAATAGCTCCTATGAAACACACAAACAAAGAAATCCTACTAGCAACTTTTTATCTATTCATGCTGTCTCTTTGGCCTGGTTCAATAGCATCTTACCAATAATTGCTGGAAGATACAAACATGAGGAATGCTTCCAATGGCTGCTAACTCAAGCTACCACAATTACTATACGTGCAATATAGTTAGAGCACCTTACACCTCCCATTACACATTAATTCATGCATATCACGTCCATATCTGCAGTATGAAGAAAGTAACATGAGTTTTACAAACACCTTTGGACTCACAAAGATACCTTTAGCGATCTTATCAAAGACCTTGACATGAACACAACCCAGCCTTTTAGCTATCTCACCTTGCCTCTCAGTGTCAAAACCTCCTCAGTCATTAGTCCTTGTGCCCCCATGGAAAACTTCAAAAAGATCTGCAGGAAATCTGTGCAGACTTTAAAGTTTCCAAATTACTGGAACAGAATCAGCTGAGAGCTGTTATTGAGAAATGGCAGTCACAGGGGGGTCATACTCAAGGGCTTTAGGATAAAACAGACTTTAGGGGAAAAACGCTACCTTTGACTGACTAGTTCTCATAGGAGACTGGTACAAAGAGCAGCAATCTGTGTACTACCACTCTGTTTGCAGAGGAAGGAGTTATTATGGTATTTTTCCTAGTGGCAGAGGTTGAACTAAATTAAAGAGGGGGAAGGTTTGTTGTTATAGAACCTTGTTTTCCTTGCAACTGTGTAAAATTTGTCACAATTACACTCTCAATAATAAAGGCCTATACTGTTACAGAAGTCATCAATAAGCACCGAACAACTCTACCTTGTTCAGTTGTAGCATCAGATACACACAAAAATCAAATGTTATTTGCATGATATCCTTCATTAGCAAAGGTTAGTTTCACCTCTTGCACTTCTAAGGCTCTTGGCTCTTATCTCTAATTACGTGCTAGCTTGCCCATCTGCACCGGAAAATTGCACTGATAAAATCTCTAGAACTCACTTAAACCTGCAAGAACAGGTTTGATTTAAATTACACAGATATCACTGGCAGTTCCTCAGGAACTCTGAGATCAGAATTTGCTGTCTATTATTAATAATAAAAGGATTCAGAATGGATTTGTCAAGGATTGTGAACCAGGGCAAACTTTGCCTCTTGGGATGTGATCTCTGAGTAACAGGTTTACTCCAGCACATTAACTGAATAAAGGCCACATATGAAATCCACTGAAGGCAGTGGAAAGATGCTCTCAGAACAGGCCGCAGATCCAGAATTAGAGTGCTACATGCAGCTCTGCCACCCCTACAGTTGTACCTTGCCCAGAGCAGAGGCTAGGCAAATGATTGAGTGGAGAGAGATCCTGAGGCTTTGGGGCTGGGCTGGGGACATGCAAGAAGCACACAAACTAGAGACCCAGACATCTCACCATTGTAGGTAGCAGTCGGGCTCAGAGACATAGCCGTTTGTCCAAAAAACTACCAACAGCTACTAGCTAATTGCAGTATGGAGGTTGATGGGTTCAGAGGGCTGCATGCTGTTGTTGCAGCTTGAGCAGGCATGGGGTGGGGAGTTTAGATGATAGGAACATCACACATCCTGGGACAGAGCTCTCCCCTGGAGCTTTGGAGGGCAGTGGTTAGCTCTCCTTCACCTTTTCTGGCCAAGGCTCTGGTGAAGGAACTGGGGCACTTGGGAAGAATATCAAAATATTTCTCCAACTTCTCTGACTACCACCTGCCATGCCATCTGCTGCTGCCAGTGCCACCTGGGCAAATCACTGCTTGGAAGAAGCGGCAGGAGCAGCAACCGTAGGAAGGGCAAAGATGACATCCTAGCAGCCTGAAGCCGCAGAGGCCTCTAGAAAATGCAGGCAGAACTGTTCCCACTCTGACTAGGACTACTGCAGTCAACACTCTGCAGTTACCGGAGGTGAGTGAGAAATATTTGACAGAGCTGACACACATTACATGTGTACATAATTTTATTTTTCTTATGCCAAGTGAGATGGATATATGAGTTCAGATATTGACTTGGATTCTCTGGCTATTGGAAAATGTACTTTCATGTAACTGCTATAGTTCATATAACAGCCTGAATTTTGAGAATTAACAAGAAATGCTACAGACCAAAGTTCTCTGAACTGGTTGGCTTTTCTAAACTTCTTGTTCACTTGCACCAAAGACTTCACCAATTTCAATGCTATGTCTATGATAAAAATATATCAGAATAATCACCTATATTTCCAAATAAGCTTAATTACATTTCAAAATTACTGTAACAAATAGAAAATTAAATATTATCTGACATTTATAGAATCAACAAATGTCATCTCATAGGGAAATTGATATGTCTTATGCCCTTAATCTGGACACCATTTCCTTGATTTTGCTAACATCAAAATATGCTTGTTGAGGCTAGAAAATTTTTGCAGCAGCAGAACAGCTAGACCTTTAATTTAGTATATTTAGTTGTAGCTAGATGCTAGTGCTCTTTATATGTACACAGCAGATGAGATGGAAGTGCAACATTACTTCAAGATACTCTTTTGCTTTACAGAACATGCAGCTTGGATGACTCCAGCAATAGTGTAGCTTGGATCTCACGTGTATTGTTAAACTGCAGTGGCTCTCAGTAAAATACGCTAAACTTGTGCAGGAGAGAAGAGCCTCTGAAGTGGCTCTTGAAAGCTCAAAGAACTCTGACTCACAGCAGGAAGATCCTCCAAGGCCCAAGCTGACTTGTTGCCAGTCAGCTCAAAGTGATAAGCTTTCTGCCATACTATGATTTCTGGGCCAGTAGAAGAAGAGAAGATATTTTGGCACCATATGTGTGAAGGGATCTGAGTTGTAAACAGGAACTATAAATGTTAAGTGGCTATAAAAAATAAAGTAAAAACAGCATAGATGCTGTGAGCCTTGTTGATGAAAGGTCAAATTTTTTTGAATAAGAAAAATTTTGCGTATTAACCTCAGGCTACTCTTGACAGTATCGAAACATTAGTGGTTAAAAGAAAGTCATTGGAGAGTTATTGTGGCTTTTTGATCAGGACTCTGTTATGATTCCTCCCAGAAAAACAGACGGAGCCTTTTGGTTTCCTACAGGCCCAACACTTGCAGACTTGCCAGGTTACCACATTGAAAACCAGTTCATGAAACCTAGGACTGAAAAGAAAGCAAGCCAAATGCCATATGGACAAACTGCCTGTTCAAATGCTTATGCAAGTTTTGGTGACCATTTGAATGTCTGGGTTGAGTGAATTCTTCCTCCTGATCAAATACTGTGTCAGACATCTACAAGGTCAATCTTTGGGAACACTTCTCACATTAGTGAGGATGTCTTTGACCTTAATTCTTTTTTTTTTTTTTTTTTTTTTTTTTTTGGAAGTATAGCAAGTCCAGTGATCACCACAATTACATCAGACATGCTCCGCTATTCAATTTTTCTAACAGAGCAGCCCAAAGGGAAACCAGGGAAAGGTAAATAACAGAATAGATGTGATGCAAGGAATACAGTGGTCTACAAGAGCAGAAGCGTGGCGACTTACACAGCTTGATAGCAAGAGCTACTTCTGGGCACCCTTCCAAAAGACAATATTAATTAGCAAGTACATCTAGGTCCTGATTTCACAGTCCTCCAGTAGTGATTCCTCCAGAATGGCAAGAGACTGCAGCAGCCTTGGCAGCTATTACGAAAGATTCACATTTCACAAAGAAAGCTGTCTGTCATCCTTCCCAGCAGAAAGGAACAGTAAACCAAAAGAACTTTCTTTTCCTGTCTTATTTCATTAGTTTTAACTTACAGTGATCGCCCCTGTAAGATTTCACCATGCACTGAGCAGCAGCTGCACGGACTCTCCAGCCAGTTTGAGTAACACATATCTGGCAGAGAGTTCATATTAGAAGGCATCACATCATCACAGTTTCTGTGTTAATAGTAATTTAATAATAAACTTAGAGTTATTTAGAGTTATTCAGTCTAACTGGCCATTTTCTCTCTTTTTTACCTTATTAAACTGATCAAATACTGTGTATCTTGAAAATGCTCTGTTCCATTGTGGGTTCTTTACAAACATGTTTCTATTTCAGTGCAGTTACAGAGCACATAAAATTTTCATATAACTGAAATGAGCTGTGTAGGGTAAAAGTAAATGCCAGCAGGCATCTAAATATTGTAGCATCTGTTATATTTTACACTCTGTGATCACAAATCTTACAAAGCTTCACTGCATTTTAGCAGTATTCTTCACAAACTATTGAAGATTGATGGCTAGTGTAATTGCCATATCTGATATGCTATCATTTTTAATATACTGAACTTCTGCAACTGCCCCTTTCTTGGTACAATCAACCTATGTCTCTATTATGTTTCTATAAAGCACGTATTGTACCAACGACCAGTTATATGACTATCAACTAATATTTTCACACATTGTAGTGTTATCTTAATTTTCACTGCAATATATTGTTACATGTAAGTACAGAGAATACATGATAGTATGCAGCAAGATAAAACATGGCCTTTCCTTTATAAACAGCTAGTTTTACATCTTTCAAGGGTATTATAATTTTTTCCCTTTCTTGTTAGTTATTATCTGTACTTTCAAGATAAGAGTGGGTCAAAGTGGGTAAACATAATGAAAACAGACTTCTGAATTTCATATACATTTTCTCATTAAATTATCCAGCAAGAACAGCACTACCTATGAATAAGCAAATTTGTAGCCAGACTGGAAGTTGCTAAAGAAAAAAAAAAATCATGAACTGGATCTTGAACGTGATCAAGAATCCCAACAAAATACAGTTACTTGCATAATGAATACCTGTTCAGAAGCACAAACAACTACCTCACCACCTTTCCATCCATCCTGTTGACTAATGATGGGCATGGTTTGAAGAAGAAATTAGTCTTAAGGAGTAACACTAGCACCTTGTTGATCAATCCAACAGAAAGCTCACCAAAGAGAAGCAGATAAAGTACATTTCCCCGGCTAATCAACTAGACCTCTCATTTGTCATCCCCAGCCAGGCCCACTATACAAACTGCACTTCAGGTACGTACAACTGTCTTTGTTTTTACTCCTACATAAATATGGCATTTCTGCTAGGGATGAGAGCACAGTGTCAGTCAGAAACTGCTGACTTCACTGCTTAGAGAAAGGTTTCCTTTTGCAACAGCGTCTAGTTTGTCATTCAGTTAGGAGTTCTGCCTCAAAGATGTCAGAGGTTCAAACAGGAAAACATACCCTGCCCTCCCATCAGCCGTCTGCAGATACACAGTATGCTAACTTCGGTAGGCACCTACAGTAATTTAAGTGAAAAGCTGGCAGTGGGAACCCACGTGTTAATCCTTTTTCACACAGAAACACAGCTGGCTACAGCTGAATTCCCCCTGGGACTAATGATTTCTTGGTTTGCAGGAACAGGCTCACAGGGCTCTCCAGAGAGCAAAAAATTCTATAGATTGTTTCAGCTCACTCATCTTTCTCCTAGAGGGCTTGTAAATGGCACTTATGGGTATAAAACATTCGGGGGAAAGGTGTCAGTCTTTTGGGTAAGAAGGCTACCTCTTTTGCATCTTCAATAAACAACACTGTGAACAGTATACAAAGTTACACATTTCTCATTAGCTGGAAAAATGAGAATGCTTCAGAGCAGCTAAAGAAATGTTCAAACACTGAACATCTGCAGAGATATGGTTTAATGAGCAAAGACTATTGAAGGGACTCACTGTCCTAATTTCCGCTAAGTTGACAGACAATGCCCCAAAACTGCCTTTCAGATCCAGCATTAACTAATAAGCTAATCAGAGCAGAACAAACCATTTGTGTATGACTTTAAAATAAAGGATGGTAACTATGGTCCTGCAACATATGTAGCGCTTTGTTTTTGTTTTTAAACAAGAGAATGATTTGTTTTGCTAAAAATGCACACACATGCTGAATAGTCTGTTCAGTACAAAAATGCCCAGATTTGTCTAAAATTACTGTACATTTTGTAAGAGCTGCAATAAACTACAGTTGCGATCTCTGGCCAAAATTCCTTTCAAAGCTCGTAAGATGCAGCTTGGGCCACATAGCGCTGCCAATTGGCCACCAAGTTTATTTTCTGTGGCTAACCTCAGTGCACCCATCAGCCTAGCATCAATAGGTGCCCTGCAAGAATGGCCTTTTAAAATGCTCCACAGTACCACGCAGTACATCATTCTTTAGTGGCTAATCTTTACTCAATAGAAAAATTCTGTATCTGGTTACAATGCACACTGTGTGGCTCGATAGAAATATTTTATGAGAATTAGATGGCCATAATGGAGAAGTAAAATATAGGAGGTTTGCTCTGAACTTAATTTTACCCAGAATGGAATTTGCAGCCATGACATTTCATGCCCCATATGGCTGATAAGTTGGAAAGTGATCTGCAAATCTGTTTGAAGAGACATTCTCAAGTCTGTCTTTTGTGGTCATGTGTTTGAATCTTCTTCCCTTCCCATCTCTTTTAAAAAACCAGCTCCCTGGGGCAAAGCCTGCCATCTTCCTGATTCTGTATGGATCTCGAATCTTGGATCTCAAGAGAAGTCAGAACATGATTTGGGACTTCAGTGACAGCATAGTTTATTACGAATCATATACTTAGTATTTAAATAGAAACAATTTTAAATTATAACAATTAGTAATTATTTTTCTAGCAGGAGCTATTCATGAAAATAAATGCACAAGTATGCCTTTAACTATTAAGTGGACCCACCATAATTTTATCTGGGCATTGAAATTAAAGAAGACTCTTTTGTCTTTACAAAGAACTCAGAATTAGACTGAAGGCAATAGAAATGTATCAAGATACATTTAAATAGAACTTACTTTAAAAAAAAAGCTACAGCATTGAACATTCCAGTCAAGCATGTTTTGTTTTTAAACATAGAGCTGCATCATGTATCTCGCTTTATTTCTGAACTCTTCCCAGGTAAAGCAGGCTACAGGACTGCACACTGCTTATCTGTTCCCTCAATGATCTGGGCTGACCAGGTAGATAACATACAGGCAAAGTGAACCATGATCACTTGCCTCCCAGAAAAACAGTTGTTTATCATAGGAAATACAGTTCAAGCAGGAAGTTCTGCTCAACGAGGATGAGGTGGCCACTAGACACTGACTTAAATTACGGTGGATCTCTAGGAAATGGCTGAGGTTATGAATTCAATGTGGCTTTTTTTTGTTTATTTGTTTGCTATTTTTGCTATAACAGTTTCCCAATCTGGTGCTCTATGGAGCTGCAAAAACAGCCATGCTGAACCAGGGGAAGGGATATATTTCTTTTGGCAGCAATACTGGTTTATGTCAGCTTAAGGTCCTTGTAAAACTACTGCTCCAGACTAAAAAGCTAAATTTACTCCAGAAGGAAAGACTCTGAAATGAACAACTTCACCTCTGAGATAAATTTAAACTGTGCCCACCTGCTAATAGCTAGTTCAGAAGCCCAGAGACATAAACACAATGGCTAATCTTATAAAGCTGTGGCATTTATGGGAGAAAGCGTAAACTTGTGCTTGCATTGCTGACTCTATAGTTATAAGGTATGCTGATCTTTGTACTGTTTGATTTATGCCGAGAACATAGAAGTACGCTACCATTCGAGTGAAAATATGTTAGCTGTGCAGATAAAAATTAGTATGGTACTGCTTATGACCCATCACTTGTAATTTGAACATGTCAAACTGAATCTGCTGAGCACTGAGAAGACAGATGGAAAACGTCCCTCTGGCCACCAAAGGGTAACACCCAAGCCTGGAGGAAGGGAGCACAAGGAACCAAACACAAACCTTGTATTCCTGACCTACTCCTGAGTCAACGTGGGCACAAATTCCACTAAAACATGAAGGCAGCGTGCCACACAACTGAACCTGAGAAACACGCCTAAGAAAACCTAAGGTCTCAGGTCTTAAATTCTCGTTGGTCTCTCTTCCTACTACATCTCCTATATTGGGGAATAAATAATTTCATTAAGTTTCTCCAGAATGGAGAGACAAGAATGATTGAATTAGTGCTTGCATTGTATTTCAACAACAGGAAGCACTGTGTGAGTGCAAAATGCTCTTGCAGTTATCGTAAGCCTCAAAGTCTGCACAGATGGCAGACTCAGCATCTCAAGAGCTAGGAGTATGTTAAAAAAGAAATAGATCTTGTTAGAGTTTATTGGGAAAACAAAGCAGTGCAGGTAAAGGTCTTATCTGCACTTCCATGTCATGAAGACTTTATTTACACAATCCTACCGTTCTGCTGATGGATTCAGCAGCTGCAATACCTAATGCAAGACTAATGGGATGCTTCATGTATTTGTCAGGAACGACACTCCATGCCCTTGGTGGAAACAAAAGTAGGAAGAGTGCTAAGAAATCTTTTTAACAGAAGAAAAAATCATGGAGAGAAAAAGTGGAGGTGGAGGTTTTTGTTCTTAAGACAGGAGAGGCAATATGTTAACAGTCCCCTTGGGAACAGAGAGTGTCTGACCACTTGATGTCAGACTCGACCCACATTTCAGTCAGCTCCCAGGGCAACGGAAGCTCCAGATAGATTTGATACGAGTGCTACTATGCTTGGAAGAGGTAGATTGAAGGACATTTCTTTGGGGGGAAAAAATAATAATAGTTGTGTAACGTCAAATATATGAAATAACATGAAAAGCTGTATTTAAATCTTGATCTACCCAAAGAGTTGAACAAACTTATTTACAGCAAGAAATGTCACTTGGCACTCAGATCTTGATTACCCTGAAATCTCTGGATCCAAACACATCTTCAGTTTGTAGGAAAGCTTACTAAGGCCACATCTCAGGCCTGTGACTATCACAGCTCTCTGGAAATCAACCAGAAAAAAATCTCGTATCCTGCAGTCGCTTGAACTCTTGGAAATACTAAACACAGATCCACTTGCAGTTCCAAAAATACTGTCTTTATTAGCCAATATTAAAGCATGTTATGACACTTCGCAAGGCAGACCATTCTGAAGTTATGATCTTACATCTCCTTCCAGATGCAGCCGTGCAGGCTGTACAGATCCCAGCCTGTCCCAATGCTGCTTACAATTGCTCCCTGCCAGAGGTAACCACCTTCTAAGCTTCTTGCTTGAGCATGCACAACATGTTCAAGCAATGAACATCCTTTCTGTTGCAGAAACACAGTTTAAAAAACGGAAAAAACTATTTATCAGCTTCTAATTTGGGGATCATAAGCTGATTTCTCGTAACAAATAGGTTATTTAAGCATTTTAAAAAGCTTTGCTGCCTTAATTTCAACCAAAGCAAGTGAATTAGCTAGCATTTAAACTGTCTAAGAAAATCATGTTCCCTAGATTTAAACTAGATCTAGAAAATGCACACACACACTCACCTGAGGGGTGACAGTAAACAGCAGCAGAGGGGAAGGTATGCTGCCAGGCGCCAGGAATGGTAAATGATGAAAGTGACCCCCAGAAGACATGTACCCACTACCTAGACCCCTAGTTAAAGAAAATCTTAGCCAGTATTGCTCAGCTTGTGTGCTTAAAATTGCTCTGAATTAAATGAGACGGAAGCACTCGCTAAAAATTACTGTGACGTAAGTGATTGTTGAAACAATAAACTCAAAAACATGCTGAAATACCTCCCTGAATTGTTTGTAGATCTTCATGAAGCCTTAGATATAAAGAAACATAGAGTGGGTCACATGTGGGAAACTAAAAATAACACAGAAAGCGTAAGGCAGAAAGAGTAAAATGGACAATTAAATGTAAATTTAAGTATCTTCAACTGGCTACTAACACAGTTTATTCACAAAGTCACCAGCAAATTAAACTTTTATGAGTGAAGTTATGCATGAGCTTGTATTTCAGTGTCTTTAATGGGGTTTAAACCCCTCATTTCTTTGGTGTCAAGGTTTTAGTCATCTAAACCAACACGGCTTTTAAGTTCAGGATTGTCTCTACTTTACAAAAAAAAGAAAAAAAAGAGAGAGAGAAAGAAAACAAAAACACAGTGGCTGCTTTCTTGCTGCCACTAGGTTGAAGTGTGTGATGATTTGTATATCCTGTGGAAGTGATGCTATCTCTGTCAGAGCATTCAAACCACCGATGTTCATTACCATAGCTTCTGTGACGAAAATTACTGTTTTGAAATATGCGGTGCCATTTTCTACTCTGTATACCGATTTTCAGCAACCATAAAAGACAGACCTTTCTAGGATCCAATGAAACAATAACTATATTCCCTGTGCAGAAGTAGAAAAACACAATTGAAATAGTATAGTATCAGCAGAGCATAGCACAGCAAGCATCAAAAATGAAACAGAGTAAGTGATTGTTAGATAATTAATAACAACCGTGGGAGAACTACTGCCTAAACAATTAGATTTCAAACAAAAATGTATTAAAAAACAAACATACGAATAGGTGGCTGAGAAAAACTGGAGTGATGTGATTTTCAAATTATTAATCGCTACCTGTAATTTTTTTTTCCTTTATTTTTTTCAAATAATCTTTTATCTTACTAGAAATAGCAGGGGAAGGTAAATATGTCATTTTCCATCTTCCTCATGAAATTTAGGAAGTCAGAAAGCAGAATGTTTTCAAATCTAAAGAGGAGCCATCACTTCTCTCTGAACTTAGATGACCACAGCAGAGAAATGGCCCACTCTGCCGGAACAGAACATTTATCCTTTTATCCTTGTATCTCTCAGCCCTGCTCTTGACCAGATTTTTTCTACATTTTGAAGGGAGATGTAAAACTATCATACACATTTTGGTGTCTTATTAAATATTAAATAATGAGTGGAAGCAAAAGATTTTTCTCCCAGGTTTTACTCTGAAGGCTGAAGATGAAAAGGATCCACACTAGAACTGCACCTGGTAAGTAACAGACTTTGGAAATTCATGACAGAAACCAATTGGTGTTAACAGTGGCTACATAACATGTGCAATTCCGCCCCCTCACAGACTCATTCCTTGGGTATCTTTGGTTCATCTTCTGCTGCATTAAAGCTCAGAATAATTACAGACTCCAGTAGAGACTTCTTTATGGGGGATCTGCAGATATCATCACAAACCTATAACCATCTGCAAGCAGACAATAGGAAAAGCTGAGATGTTTCCTGAATGGCCTTCCAGGTGACCCTCACACAGAGGAGTTATCTGTGAACCACTTTATTTCTCAGTTTGCTCATTGGCTAAGATTAATTTTCTGCCTGTAAGCCTCCAGCCTTGCAGAACTGAACCAGAGCCTGACGGCCGGAGCTCCTCCTAGCTCCTAGTGGCTGCGTTGCCACACTTCTCACCCCGGGCCTGCGCAACACCTTAAA
The DNA here is from genome assembly GCA_013399715.1 of Alectura lathami. Classification (NCBI taxonomy): domain Eukaryota; kingdom Metazoa; phylum Chordata; class Aves; order Galliformes; family Megapodiidae; genus Alectura; species Alectura lathami. Next base: position 186,083 of record VXAV01008266.1, read on the forward strand.
GCCATTTCCCCAAAATGGCAGCTTCAGCTGTTTGTAGGGCATACTCGAATACTTAATCTCCACCAAATTCAGCAGTTATGGCAGGCCACTCTGTTAGGTCCCTACTGATGGTGAACTTTAAGTGCCTGAATCTGAATGCTGACTTCACACTGCAGGTTAGCTATCTGGCTGTAGGCTGGGAGATGTGTTCCAAATCCAGCACGCATGCAGTCGTCTAACAAAAACCATCACATGTGCCTGGTCCTTTGCAAAGGAACAAACTTGCTTTGCCATTTAAACACTATGAGCTTCATCCATGATGGATTGTCTCAGGAACATCTCACCAAGCTTAAGAGAACAGAACAGTTCAACTGGAAGAGATCCTCACTGACCATCTAGTGCAACTGCCCGACCGCTTCAGAGCAAAAGAAAAAAAAAAAAAAAAGGACAACACCGTCTTACATCTGTTTTTTCCTACATTTGCGGAAATTGTTCAGATTTTTCATGGCTTGGCCATAGCTAGATCTCTCTAAAAACTACAGCCTCCAAAATGTTGGTACCCTTGGTGTTTCAACGTTCTGGGGCCACACCCTGGGCTAAAAAAATAAATTAATCTTTTGCTTTCTTACAACAAATATTTCCCTGACTTCAGAGCTTAAGATTTCATCCCAAACGTATATCCTCCTGTACTTGCTCTTGCTTGACTGTAGTAAAACACAGAAAGAGATCCCATATGTAACTAAGACTTGTCACTTGTCTCTGCTTCTAAACTAAATGAGGAAGTCATGAAAGAGGGCCCACAGTAATTGGTCAGACTGCTCCTTACCAGTGCAAGGCTTCTCTGAAAGCTGTTGGACAGCAGGCCTATTTCTTTTGACTGCAGATGTTTGACTGTAGGTATAGATGATTTAGTGTCTGCCGCCCTTGCATGATTCACAGTGATCATGTAGCTATCAGTACTGCACAGGAACTAATTAGTGTTGGTTGGCTAGTTGCTAAGAGAGCGATTTGCTGCTGGAAGGCTGAAGGTATTCCCCTCCACTGTGTGGGATACTGAGCTATTATGTTTTGTCACAACTGATGCCTCATGTCAGAATTATCATGCTGGATAGTACAAGCTTCTCTCTCGAATGTCCAGTGTGTAGATGTCAGATGGTGCACTTTGGCTATGAAAGGAAAAATTGCACCTGATCTGAGCTACTGCCAGACATGCTTGGAATGGTTTTCCATAAAAGAGGATGGAAAATTTCCAAGTGTATAAGGCCAGTGAGACAAAATGCAGATGAAATCTGGATCAGCATATATATATTCTTACCAGAGTTGCAGTATTTTCTGTCTGTGATCAGCTTATGACTCTTCGGTGCGTGAGGCACTACTGGTGCATTTCATGATTCCCTGTAGTTTTCAAATTCATTCTTGTGCCTAAGTGGAAAAAGTACTGAACAGACCAGAGAGAGATCAGGTCATAACTTGTTTTGCTTATATTTGTTTCTGAGTTTCTGACAATAAATGAAGTGCAGGCTTGCATGAAGGTGGCCTGGGGTCAGTGGGATGGGAAAGGAGGAGACTCTTTCAGGAATACTAATAAATGTTACTGACTGGAACAATGAATCATTTGTAGGTTGTGTGGGTTCTATGAGGTTGAATTCATAGCTTTTTTATACAGGTGGCTGAACACATTAGAAGCAAGATAACTCATTCCTTGGAAAGGTCAGTATAATCACAAAACTTAATCCTTTCATCCTTTCACAGCAAAACATAAGCCCTTTTTTTTTTTTTTTTTTCCCCACCACACCCAATTNCACGAAAAACTCATCCCTTTTTTTTTTTTTTTTTTTCCCCAGCCAAGCCTTCCCATACTAAAAGGAGGGCAAGCAATTATCTATGTAGGATTAATCCTATTTCAAGAATTCTCCTATTTGTGGGATTCCCTTACGTGTTCACAGTTTGGTATATGCTTAAACTCTTTACTGAATTAAAACCCAGAACTGAAGCACCTTCCCAGTCAGTGGGATTAGATAGCATAAATCCAATACAAAAGAGTCACAAACACCAGGTTCTGCTCGAGAAGAGAGACGATACAAAAAGAGAGCAGTTTCAACTGAGAAGGGAATGGCTGTTTCATGTGTCCTCCCGTGTAAGACCTAGGGAACATCACATGAAAGCATCATGTGTCAGAATGACAACAACTAAAGATTTTATTTCCCCTAACTAAATTAAACTGTGGACCCAGGTGTGGCGGGTCATTATGGCCTATGGGTGCCCTCAGGGCCTGACAACCATCCACAGAGCACGGCTCTTACTACAAGTTTCCTTTTTTCTTGCCCAGGAATTTTGAGGAGTCCTGGCCAAGGGGGAATGACAAGCTTGCACATGTCACTGCCCTGGTCATATGACTGTAGTGTGACCCAGTAACATTCCACACATATTTTTCACATAGTCCACAGAACTGGTGAAGGGATGGAGAGTTTGTAGGCATCATTTTTGGCTCATTTGCTAGTCACCAAAATCACTTTAACACTGGTGCTGATTTGTTTGTCTAACTGACTTATTTTCTTGGAGAATAATTAACAAAGTGGAAGCAAACAGAAGACTTCGAACACAAAGTTTTGGAAGCACAAGGATCTGCACTGAGATCTTGAGAATGATATAAAAAAGTTGAGTCCTGGTTTAAACTTTTCTAACATTCATCTACACTATGTTCATGTGCACAGGTGAACAACGGCAAATCTAAAAAGCATACAAACTTATTAAGTTAAAGCAACTATACTTTGCAGAATTTTTAATGTAAAAGATCACTTAGCTCTAGAACACATGTGGAATACTAGCTATTTTTAGTGGCATTAATTTTTTGGTAACCTTTGACTCAGAACATCCTACTAAAAGCCTCCTTTCAAAAGCATGAAATACCTGAAGATCTGTCTATATTATTTAAACCAGCAATTAGCACCAGATGTTGTCGCACTGTATATTTAGACACCAAATTTCAATATCTTAAACAGAAAGAACGCTCTTGAAGGACAGAAGGAATAATTTCCAAATGTAATTACAGCATATTGTTTTGATTCTCTCCCATTAATTTACCTGATTGCAAAGTAAAATTAAATGATGTTATATTTAAATTTAAAATTGGACCGGTGAGTAATGTAACATCCTATTACCTTACTATGTAGAAAAAAATAGTTTTAGAGTATATTTCACATTTCATTAAGCAGCACCTACCCTGCATAAAGCTGCTAGAGGACACTGAAAAAATAAAAATGTTAAGAGCACACCACATGCACCTGATAGATGATCACCCTGAAAAATCCTCTTGACCTGCCCAACAACATAAGAACTATATCAGACCTGAGAACTGAAAGTCTGTATCCATACCCCAGTCCAAAGCGGAAAGCAAAGAGCAGTGGTAGTGGTCTAATCAGTGTAAGCCTCAGGAAAAACGGGCAATGCCTGATTCATTGGTGGATCTTTGGGGGCACGTGCGACTCTGGAGCTAGCTCCAGACAAAACGCCTGCCAAGGAGGTAAGGATGCTTGACTAAGTAACAGGAGTCAAATTTGTCTGCTTCTTGACAGCACTTGGCTGGGAATACAACCACTTCAAGTAAACAAAAGTGTCAGTGTAAATGGTCCAATTCTTGGCAGTGTCAACAAAGCAGGGAAGATAGGAAGGCAGCCCTTCAGGCCTGAGCGGAAGTCAAATGCTAGAATATAGTATTTCACCCGCAGATAAGCGCTTGTAAAAAAAAAAAATTAGTCACCAACAGCATAGGGATTTATAACTTAAAAAATATATATATAGTGGTGTTTCCACACACTAGAACTTATGCTATAAAAATATTTAGATATCTGTGTTTTCAATTAAATCCACACCTTTGTGGATGTATTTAGAGGATTTTCTCCCAGTAGCTGATCTATTCTTGTTCTGCAGATGTCACTGCCCAAATCCAAGCAACAAGACTGAAAATAGAAAGATTCAAAGATTTTTTTTTCCATAAACAGATTTTTGTTTGTTTGTTTGTTAGCAGGGCATCTTAATATCACTTTTAATCTTTAACAACTCACTCTTTTTTTTAGAAGAAATTGTCTTTCCTATCGTCAAAAAAATAAATGTCAACATGTGCCCAAGTGTGTGACTGCTGTGAACACATTCCCCATGCAAATTCATTGTCACCATGGACATCTGTAAATGCTGATTGCATGTTGTATTGTCCAAAGTTTTGATGATCAGGATCTGAATAATATTTCACCATGATTCTAATACATGTGCTAAAATCTGTTTCTTTACCTGCATCCAAACTAATAGGTTAAATAATGTCATCAGTAATTAAAAAAAACTTTTCACCAACTTGAGAGGAAAAGCTTGAAGACAGTTATGGAAGTCTCAAGAATAATTCCTCTTGGGAATTATCTGTCCCACTGAAGCGGAAAGGATATATAACGTAAGTTAAAGTTAACAGAATTAGGGTGGGCTATTCTCACTTATATTCACCACGGAGTAATTTCTTTGATTTTTACACAGTTACTTTAAATTTTCAATCAGAAACTCTGAGGTGGTACACATCACTACCTCTATTATTCTTGAAAAATTTTCATACTACCTTGTCAAAAAAAAAAAAAAAAAAAA
>VXAV01008266.1:210992-231853 GCA_013399715.1 Alectura lathami
AGGCTGTCTCATCCCCTGCTGCTGAATATTTATACTGAGATAGTGACCAGATTTCCCATGAAGTTTGGGGTTCCGTTTTGTTTGTAATTTTGTGCATGTCTGGAAGAACTCAATCCCACCCTTAAATGTTTGCCTGATCCGGAGATGACAAAACTCCAGGGAATATTTACACCTCATGAGACAAAACCCACTCTTCAGCAAGACTGGGTATTCTACATACAGGTTTTAAGACAAGTGATGATTTTCATTCCAACTTCAACTCTTCCTAGGATACCTAAATTGCACTCCTTCCTGCCTACATCCATTTTCAGTGCCATTGGGAATGTTGTAACTATTGTAAGCGCTAGGACTTACAAGATAGTAAGCCATCGTCTTGAAAATATTGGTACCAAGAGATAACTGGATTCTGGCACTGGCCACCAGACCAGGACTTAATCTTCACCTTCCTGAATAGGACGTGATGAACTAGGTTCACTCAGTTCTTCACAGCATTGTTATAAAACAAACCACAGAAACGCACGGTATCAAATGCATGTTGAGATACTTCATCCCTTTGGCGAGAGGAAACACAAATGATCTTTTAATCTGGACTACATTCACAGAAGTCCTATTAAAATGCAACGAGACCAAACACTTTCATCATGTTATATTACATATTCAACCAATCTATTAGAAGTTGACTGATTGGATGTACTCTGTCAATTCAATACAATTCTCAAGCAATACTCTCCTTCCTTGCTATTAAGCATCTCAGCCTCTCAATCTATAATAACTGGAATTGGAATCCTCTGTCTTTTACCATAGCATTTCCCACTGATTTAATCATTCTATTCATATTTCTTGCTGACCCGATTTTTCTCCCCTTTCACTTTTAAAACCTCTATTGACTTGAATTAATCTTGCAGAGGGCTTGTATGACTGGGAACTCACTGAGTTTTGAAAGCAAGCTTCACTAGCTCAGTAAAGGTCTTCTCACACATCTATTTTCAAAAAAGGTTAAATGCCTAGTGACAGATGTAGCCAAGTGCCATTAAAAAGAAATGCAGCCCATCACATACACAAGAAGAGAATGAAAGTGATGGTTAAAGCAAATCTGTACCCGAGAAGCTGTTTCAATTCGTGTTAAAACTCAGCTGGGGGAACCTGTACATTTTTTGCATGAGAAAAGTAACGATAAAATTGCTCCAAATTAAAGGACAAGCCAGTTTCATGTGTATAATACTTAGGTCCTGCAATAAGTTCTCTTGCTTCAGGCTGCACCGCATGCAAAACACAAATTATGCATTATGTCCATCAAAATATGTAACTAGCTACAGTCCTCATGGCTTACTTAGCAGCAGGAAGCCATTTAGCACAATTTGATCCTGGGTTTCCACTTTTCTCCCTATCTTAATACCGAAGGGTATTTACACAACAGCTATCTTTACTAACATGGGGTCTCCAGTATGAGGTAGACTCATACTGTGCAGCCAGTACAACACTTTGGGCTCAGTAAACGGAAACAAATTTCCATTTTGATATTGTGAACAGAGGGCATTTCAGGCTGCTGCGGTTTCTTGTGAAATACACATTTATTTCCTCAGCTTAATTGTCCCTTTTGAGCTGCATTAAAGAGAGGAGAGAAAGAGGCTGTGATTTCATGACATATACTGAACCTTGCTTACATAATAATCCAGCACAGTAGGAACATAAAGTCAAAGATATTTTGTTATACTCATATGCAGTAAGAAAGAATCACTTCCCTACAGTGAAAAGTATGGAAAGGAACATCCACTAATGCTCAGGAAAATAACATACAGTCCTTTACTTTTTTCTCTGTATAACAGTCATGTTGCAGAGTAAAATACTGATTCCAAATACAGTGGGTGTACTCAGCATTCCTACTATTATTTTACAGATAAATAAATAAATTCTCTTAAACTGGGATCCAGAAACAGCATGATAGTACAGTACTGAACAATTTGATACAACTGTAGCCGAAATTCCTACGAAATACATTTGCATTTCATACAATTTTATGGTTTCGGGTAGTGGTTCATGAAGTGTGATCTATGGATCACTGTTAGACAGCTAAGTCACAATAAGGTATCTATAGGCATACTGAACACAATATTTTCAGGAAAAGAAAACTGCTAGAAGTAAGTGTAACCCTGAGAAATGTAGAGGCCTGATGCTGATCCATAATTATACAACAATCAACCTCTCATCTCAGTTACAGGGGAATATTAACAGAAAGCAACATTCTCCGTGCAGAGAACAAGGATTCAGATTTCAGCTGAAAATAGAAAGTTATAAATGGTCACAAGCTAAACTTTCAGCCAGGGGAAGATACTCTTCTCCAATTACATGAAAACTTCTTGTCCCTTCCTGAGATTAAACCATTTGGCTGCGCTATTAATACTATCACAGCAGTATTTTCTATCTAAAGAGGCAAAAGCCAGCACACGCAAACAGAGCAGTCATTTGGCAAGCGAAATGGTGGCAGTTGAAAGGCACAGAAGGCATCACTTCACAACAGAAACATTATTATCACATTTTTATCCAGTGCTTTTTGCTAAATTTTCCTCTCTTTGGATGGTGTTCCTGTTTTTTTAATAAATTACCAAGAGTTTTGGGAGTTTTGGCATGAAAAATATTGTGCAACAACTATGCTGAGACAGAAACAAATGGAACCGTTTTTCCTTAGCTGTTTAGATATATGGAGTAGGTAAAAGGAGAAGATCATTTCAGCTGAAGTGACTATTGCATTTAACAAATGTGCATGTAAAAATATTTATGAAGGTTAATTTCAGATAACAATAAAAGGTACAGAATCCTTTTGCCCATTTTGACAATTCTCCTCATCATAAAACCAGAGCGGTTGATTGCAGTCTTGAGAAATTACATGTTATAGAAACTAAGTGCACTACTTCTCATCTTCCTTTTTTATGCCAGTGCTTGGGCCTTTGAAAATTTGTGCAGATGCTTGAAATGATAATGTAGCTGTCTGCAAGTTTATCCCCAGTATCGACTGATGTAAGCTTATGTCCAGCACCAACCGAAAATATTTGTGAATTTAAAAGAAATAATTTTCACCTTTAATTGCAGTAGCACTTCTTACTACTATTCTTGCTATGAAACTGCAAAGCTTGTGCGGGCAAATTATCACTACTGCTACTAGACAAAGAACTGAACATGAAGATACTGAAACAATCTTGCAGTATGGGCATTTAACAATGAAGTAAAAATGTGATTCAGAGGTTGAGGACGAGCAATACCGAACACTTACCGGTTTTATACCTACCTGGTGATTTAACTCACGTTATTTCTTTTACAAAACTATTACATGGTTTTAAAAGGCTGAGAGTTCTGTGCCATTAGCTGTGAATTTGACAAAATGAAGTGTTGTTTTCCATCAACATGTGCATTAAATCCATTACAGATTTTTCTTTAAGAATTTTACGTCAGTCAATACAGGATCTGAACATTTCCCACTGTTTTCTCTATTGTGCCAAATTAAAACGTAACTTCTCACAATCAGAACAATATATGAATACATTGTTTGCAAGGTCTTGATAGAGAACCATTAGCTGCATATTGTCCTAGTTTTCACAAATCTGGGGTTAGGGGAGTAAGTAGTACAAGGAGTAAAGGGCAACAGCAATAAGAAAAGGAAAAATGTGCGTTAAAGAAAGATTCAACAAGGCATAAGAGCACTTAGACATTGACACCATAACCTCCAGCTTACTGGCAAACTATCCTTCAGAAGCATGCATAGGGTTCCTGGGCAAGGCTGGGAATTTATTCGCTAGATAACTGTTACTGTTGGCCAGACAGCTTGCTGCCATCCTTACTCGGAGAGAGATGGCCTTCAGAAGGATGGCAACCTTTCTCTGGAGGCCCATCCACAATATAAATAAGTGTTCTCCATTGCCAAGGGTTTCTGTCCTGGAGCGTGGAGAAGCCAACACCTTCCCACAAGTCTGAGCAAGCCACAGGTCCTCCAAAAATGCTCCCTGCCAGCAGGATATCTTCATGACCACCACTCCCTTAAATCTTTTAGCAATGTAGATAATGCTGATTATCTAACATGACAGTTCCAGTTTCTGGTACAGCCTTACCCATCTGTCTGCCATTAGATGCTTTGTCCTTGAGAGAGAAGTACACTAAGTTCAAGACCATTAGCCAACCTGCTGACCAGTCTGGCTGAACGGGCCCAGCGTTAGGACCTAGTCCCATGAAAAGCGGGAGTGAAGAGAAGCAGCAATTTCTGGTCAGGCAGGTTTGCCACATTACATGCCTGTAGTTTTTTGCAGTTTAGCCTGATGTGGTCTAAACAAAAGTGATAGCTAGAAAAAGCTGGAAATTGAGCCTGAAAGTGTGGGATGAGACCACCTTTTAAACAACGATCTTTTTATTGTACTAAACTAGTTAATTTATTATTTGCAATTGTAGTTAACTGAAAGGCAGGATTCCTGGTTTCTGAAGATACGGGTTTGGTTCAGATAAAAAGGATTGAACTAATTCTTCCATGCATTTATTACCTAAATTGTCAAAAAATCTAACAACAACAACAACAAAAAAAGGTATGACTCTTTCAATTTCTGTTTTTGTTTGGTTCATTCTCTGTGTCAGTTACGGTCAAAACAAAGATTCAGAAGAAGGCAAGAGAATAAACTTAGTAAGTGCTCAGATACTATAATTCTTCCAAATCAGTTTGGCCTGTATTTAAAAAGCCTGTACTAAGCCTGAGGCCATGAAGGTGTCTGGTCTCTCCGATTTTTAATCACAATTTGATGCTGACTATAGGTCGGACACCAAGAGATATCAAACAGCTTAGTCTACTTAAAAGTAGTCAGCATTATACACTCAAGGACGCAGTTTTGGTATCACATTTGACTTAGTGCTGCTGAAGTACATCAATTTACAACTCCAAATCGTTAAAATCACTTAGGAGCACTTTGGTACAACATTCTAAGGATCTGTACAAGAGTTCTGATCACTGCAGTGATGACACAAGAAAGCACTACTTGCTGTTGCAATTATCATCTCTGGAGAACTCGTCTTTCTAAAATGTGCAGATCACATTGTGAGAATTTTTCTTGCCACCCAGGTTTCAAAGTGAAAACTGAGCTACTGGAGCATTGTAAAAAAAGAAAGAACCTTGGCTATCTTTCAGTTTTAGATCCCCACAAGCATTCAGATATAATTCACTTTCATATGTTAAATTGGGAAGGAGAAGATGTGAAGTTTCAAAGGCCTATTTATCTTCCTCCTAATCTAGCATGCTTGTTTCCTTTGCAATGGAACTTTTACTGTTATTTGCTCCTGTCTATTACTGCATGATCCAGCTCCTCTCCAGTGTTTCTGACCTTCACCTGCACTTGCTGCTTCTCTCATTCCAAGCTCCTCCAGGGGATCCCAGCTCTGAACTGAAACATACAGCTGTTTCTTTGCAAACTCCTTTTTAAAAATTGCATCTACTGTGACACATGCAAGCTACGAGGTGACTAATAATGGGTCTACCAAAGGGAATTTGGGAAATATTTGACAGTAAAAATAGCAATGGTTTCTTTCAAGTTTTCTTCTTTTCTGCTCTTCATTGATTAGTTTCTTAGGGCATGTCTGCTCGGTACAATCCTACACACCACAGAGACACCTGAGCTACTGCTGAATGAGTAAGCTCTGCAGGACAGAGCTAATTAGCCCAAGCACAGTGCCTTGCTAACAATGTTACATTGCTCCAAAGGAAGTTACTCCATCTTCACAGGGCTGCACTCTGCCCTATCACTGCATCAGCTTGTTCGGCAGTAGCTTGGTGATTTCTCTGTCCCTCAGAGTGGAGAATTCCACTAGTAATTGTGCAAATGCAACTCTGTTAAGTAAGCAAAACTCATGTGAAGACTTTTTCATAGGTAATTACTCAGAAGTGGATGACTTCCAGTGCTTGCATATAAACCAGCTATTAAAAAGATATTGAAAAAAATTTCCTAACATTTATTGAAACAAATGCTATGATGCAAAGGCTATTCTCTTTTTATGCTCTTTAAACATTAAACAATTTTCTATAACTACAAATTAAAGTCTCATTTACATTGAAAGGAAATTTTAAAAAGTATTTCTATACATTTCAGAATTATACTACCCTGTGAAAATTTTGCTTTATACTAATAAATGGAAGTCCGTATTACAGCTTTGTACAAATATAATGCAGACAAACCACAGAAGGAGCACATATGCCAGCCAGTAAGTCCTGTTGATCGCTATCAAAAGCCGAATAAACAGCAGAATAGAAGAAATAAACACAACTAGATTAAGGCAGACATTAAAACTTTCCAAAAGCAAAAAAGAGGTGAATAAAGTGCTTGGGCCAAGCCTAGAGACTGATATAATTGACTAAATAGAAGCATCTGTAATCCAGAAAGGAAACAAGTAGACTAGGCTAAAACATTATGACCAATCTATCAGACTTCTATAAAAAGTGATTCAAAAAGATGAATTCTTGAAAATATAGAAACCTCCACCATGAACAAGTCAGCCATACAAGACTAACTACAGACAGTGAAATGTAACGTTGACTCAGAAATCTAGAAATCTGAAGTCAAAATGGCAAGACTTCTAACTTAACAGACTCTTTTTGAAGTAGATCTTTCTTTCCTTCTTTCACAGAAATAACATGCTGAACTAAGACTGCATCTAAGAAAGATCTAGTAATTATAGATACTTGTGGATTTGAGGTATGTTCACATATCAAACACAGCTTTAGTAATCAAAGCTGTTTATTAACACTTTATTAACACTTTAACAGCAACACACTCCCTATCACAGCAAAACCGTGACTTTGCGCATAGCCTGGTATCTCAGTACAACTGAGAGTGAATCCAGGCACTTAAATGAAGGCACGTGAGGTCTGACACAGGCTCTGTTCCCTCGGCAGTGCCAGGCAGGCCAGCTCCTCCTGCAGAGCCCAGGGCAGCCCAGGGTATGGTGACCCAACGCAGCACCAACCCATCAGTTCAGGAATAATGGTCCAGGTGCGACTGACTTCCAGCCTGGCCTCTGGGTTCCTTTGTATGTATAGCTCTGCAATATCACAATTTTTGAAAATGTAAACCTCCTAAAGTAAAGGGTTTATCTGTAATATACTGCAGTGAAAATATTAATTTTTAAAAAAACTTCTGATTAACAGAGTGTCTTGAGTTTTTTCCAGGCTAGCCAGTTCCATAACATACATTTTTATGATGCACTCATCCTTGACATTTTGGCTTCTGTTTTCCCCAGGTGGGTTGCTTAACAACCAATTTCCAACATGCTCCAAAGTGACTCAGGCATCATTTCTGCACCAGTCTGATCGCCCTGTCACAAGTTCTCGCTCACACAGATCTCTACACCCACCTTCTGCATCAGACTGGGAGCCGTTTCCTATTGGCCGAACAGCAGGAAAGCATTACCAGTAATTACAAAAATGTTTTTCCTCTGCTCTAATTACAGTGACATCAGCATTCTATTAACCTTTAAATTACTGGTATTTTTCCAGGAGAGAACAGCAACAAAAAGCAGTTAAGACAAAAGCTCTGTGATTTCAGTGCAAATAAGCAAGAAACGAAGCAGAGGCAGCATGTCTGGAGCCTCCGAGCAGCACTCTTGCAGTGACGGACACCACTGCCTCTCACGGGCCAGGCCCTCAGCCTGGATGGATTAGAATAGCTTCACTGATGCCCAGGATCTATAAAGCACAGTTTCTATTTTCAGCCTTTGGATCTCTACAGGAAAGAGACCTGGGGCTCAACCTGGTGAATGCAGTGTGGTAGGTACCTGGGAGCTGGAAACAGGGAGAAACTGCTCTCATAAATGCTCCCCAACATACAGAAGCAAGCACTGTTCTGGGCTCACCTTAATAACACTATGCAACAAAGCACTGAAGAAAATGAAAGAGAAAATGTTTTCCTCCTTTTGTGATAGCCTGCGTTCTAAGATTGGTTTTATTATTCTTATGTGGATGGGGTTCCTTGATTTTACATAGAAATATCTTTTTCAGAGCAGCTAAGGGAAGAACAGGTTGGCAGAAGCAATACTTTATGGAACAAGTCAAATGAAGTAGCTGATATTTTTATGCATTCTGAAAATGATGTTTAATCATTTAGGGATGCTTAGTAAGAAGAAATTGATTTTGTCCTTCTATGTTGTCCAAGCACTTCATTCCTTCAAAGGAAGTCTGTGATTATACTTCCCATGAGAATAAATATATCCAGGAAAAATATGGAAGCATTTAAGCTGCTACTTGTTTTTGACTCTGTTGTTTCTGGCAGATGTGCCCATACCACAAAAACACTTAAGCAGCCACATACACTATCATTACAAACATTCTATGATGATGTAATTAAAAGTTTCTCTTTATAACGACATATGCAGAGGCATGACATTGTAACAACACAGGAGGACCAGTGATGGAATAAAAAGACCTTACTACCTCATCTACAGCTAGAAAGAACCCATTCCAGATGATTTTTCATTGAAACAGAATCATTCTCTGCTTCCAGTCACAAGATTGACTTTCATAGACACAGTTCTTCATTCAGTTTAGAATTCTGCTCTGTGTTTTTTGTAAAAGTGTTTAGGAATATCACTTTGTCTTCTATATTTTTTCTTTAATTTCTAGTTACCATATTTATATGTATCAGCTCTGTGCACTGTAAACTTCACTCAGCCTATTCCTGCAGAATGAATACTGGATACGAGAGCTCACACTCAGAATTCTTAACTAGTTTATAAAATCAACCCTCATCTCCATTTTTCAACATCTTTTCTAAGAACTGTTCTAGTTTGTGTGAATAATAATAATAAAAGGACTAGGTGAAGTGAGCGCTGCAGCAGTGTGAAGTGACACTGAAATCTTTGACCTGAACCAGGCAGAGAAGAGAACTGAACCAGCTTCCTTCCCTCACAGTGTCACACAGCCACCATGCCATGGACAGTTTTTGGCATTTCCTCAAAACAGTTTTGTCAAGTGAGCAATAATACCAGCTGAATCATACCATGTTCTAAAACAGACAAGAGCTTTCAGGCCTAAGAGATTAATTTTTGCAAGTTTACACCTTTAGAAGTCTTAATCTCAACTTCCTTAAAGGTGAGAAGAGTTGGCACGGATTTACCACAGGTCAGATGAAGATTACATGAAGCCAGAGGCATACGGCAGCATGTAACAGCGGTGTAACTGGTGGCATTAGGATCACAGTGCTTTCTGAGGAGAGTGACTCCAAAACAGGAGCTCTTCAATTAGCACACGCACTTACTGAAAATGCACCTATGAAGAATTCAGTTCTAATGAAATGAGTAAAAAGAACTGAAATTGCTTACTTTGTACCTTCGGAAAATCTTATTCATCTTAACATACTGGCACTGCTACAATTAATAGTCTATTTGAATTTCCCTTACAGCTTCTATTATAGGAGGTGTACAATTCATGCATAAAAATCTTACTCTGGGCTGGAACTTGTTATTTAACATCTTAGATCATTTCATGCAGCTTTGCCGCACAGCCCAGCTCATCTCCCTCCCCTAAACACTAACAGAAAGTGCCATGTGGTGCTCATCAACACAGCATTCTGATAAGGGGTCAGCAAGCTCTGCGTGCCGTCTGTCGTGAAGATTGCAGTACATTACTAAGAGAAACACCTAGAGCTGCCCAAGAGCGGATGCGGTCAAAGCTCAGAAAGTAGTTCTAATTAAAACTTTTAACACACTGAGAGAATATTCCTAGACATCTACTGACTTCTTATTTGCCTATCTCCAGTACGAGGAACTTCATGCTAAACCTTAAAACTAATCTACTGCATAGGGTCTTGTACATATTCTCTCTTCTCAGAGAGAGACGATAGCCTCGCAGCTTGATGCTAATGAGATCACTGAGCCTGGATTCCAGCTTCACAAAGCAAGGGCCCTCACTTTGGGCCTGGAGATCTCATTAAAGAATGGATGCTTCTTCACTTTGCTCTCTTGGATATTAAAATTTTGAAGGGAGAACTAGGATAAAATAATATACAAAAATCCAGCTAATGGGGTGCTCCAATACTTGGCTTGGATTTGTACGGTTGTTGTAGCAATATGTGCTGGATTAGAGCTGGATGGTGTGCCTCTGACATTGAAAGAGAGAGAAGAAAACTAACTGAACTAGAAAGGTTCATAAATTCTCAGATAAAATGATCTATGATTCATCTGAAGGAATCTACAGCTCAGAAGCTGTCCTCTACTGTGACAGATTGAAAAACTCCAGAACAATTTGTCTTTCCAAGCTGTCCCTGAAAGAAGATTCTGGGGGAAGTTTTTCAAGCGCAGAAACATGTGCCATCTTCGTAGCTTCTAGTTTATATCCAAGCTACAGAACTGAGAACATTTTATATCCTGCCAGTTTTAACGTTTGTCAGCCTACTTTTATAATTGTGATATTTTGTTAGGACAGAGACTGGGGTTTGTAAAACTGTGAGGTGTGAAAGTAATAGTATTCACAGAGAGCTTTGTTTTCATAAACATTCAAAAAGGGAGGACTTGCAAACTCTCAGGTTCTCTTAGACAGCTTTTACTACACAGGCTTTGTCATGGCTTTCTCATGTGGAAAGTGGAATCTGTTCCTTACTCCAGAGCAGTGAGTTTTGCCCTCTACTCATTATCAAGGCTATTTTTATTTATATTATTGTGACACGTTTCCTGATTCTCTGCCATATCTACCAAAATGTCAGACAGTACCAAAGTTATTTGTGATTTCATGCCAAATTTTGTCTAGGCATGTCTGAAAAATGGCAGGTAATGAGACGAGTCAGCACATTTTGGAATAGTGGAAGCATTCTGTTCCTATGTTGTACCATTGTCTGTTTTTGACATTTCATTTGGAAATATTTTAGAAGTCACTTAAAAAACAAACAAACAAACAAACAAACTAGAAAAATAAAGGATATAATATAATTTTATTTAGAAAAAAAAAAGTGAAACATTTTTATGATGGATCAACCTGATGGCTCATCTGTGACTGCCGCTCAGCTGGTTTGGGAGGTAGTCTTCCTGGAAGGCAGGGCACTTTTGTGCCAGTTGTTAAAAATTTCAGGCCACAATGCATCTTCTTGTGAGGAATTTTTTTTATAGCTGTTAATTATCCACTGGTGTCAAAATGCTAAAGTTCTCTTCTCATAGTCACCTACCGCCTTTCTAATAGAGTTGCTTGTCAGTGTTGCTGGAATAAAACTGCAACTCTGCCAGCCAGCCAGAACCCAGCTGGTCACTGGTCAACAGCACGGAGACAAACACAGCAGTCAGGTTTTTCTGGCTATTAAGAGTGCATATGGAGAGCACTGGAGAGAATCTTGTCACACAGCATCAGTTCTTCTTTCACTTGCAGTCTCTGTGTATGCTCATACGTGGTTCAACTTTCATTTCCTTCAGGGAACAAACACTGGGAGACTTTCATTTGTCCACACAACTCTTGGTAATATTTTCAGGCTAAACATTTTTCTTCCTGGTTTCCCTTGCTGATACATTGAATTGTAACATCTGTTTTCTCATATGGTGTCTGCCTATTCTTCTTCCCAGCTCCTTTACCTTGAAGTTTTGTATTTGTTCTGCACTAACGGCTATTAATATTTTGATCCTTCCCACTCTACAGCCTCATTCTGCCTCAGGTCGTAGCTCCCTTCAGACACTCTTTACCCATTCTAGTACTTCAGGAGCTATTCCCCATAACAGTGGCAACCATTTGGTATCCTTACTTCCCAATGGGAAAATACAGAAAGTAAAAAGAAAATCCAAACTTTGCCTTCAATTTCTCATCATAGCTTTCATGATCAGGCCAGTTTGCGTGGAGATTTAATTCTTTTTTTTTGATATTGTGCCAATTCTTTTTGGTCTGGATACCCAGGTGAGCAGATGGCCTGTCTGTAGGTGTTGCATTATTGTCTCGTTAATTTTCCCACCATGTTGTAGGTGTCATGAATTTGCTCACTGACATCAAATTTCATGAAAGAGCGCTTGATAGTAACAGATCAAGCTTTATAATCAAATTTTCTTTATCCACTATTCACAGGTATCCTACAACTGCGTTACATGTCTGAGTTGTGTGTATAGATTTGTGATGTCTCGCCCACATGCTTCTGTCTTGCAACTCGTGCTTCTCATCCAAGTGCTATCCAAGTTACTACTTCTATGAGAGACTCCTTATTTCAAATTTCAAAAGCCTCAAATGCTGAAGCTCTTCAGCTACTATTGCTGCTCACCCCAAGCTTCATCTTCATTGCAGGCATTAATGCCATTCCTAATTAGCTTTATTTTGGGTAAAACATTAATTTCTTCAACAGCACACAACTTCCCTACACTTCTGAGATTGCCCTGGGTCTAAGAAAATCTAATTAAGGCCTTATTAACCAGCATGCCATACCATATAATTGCAACTCTGCTCTGAACTAAAGCACTGAATTTTTGCTTTCAGTATTGTCCCTAACTGCTCCCACAAACCAAGAAACCATTGTGGCAGCTCTACACTGAGGTTCTGGGGCCAAGCCCTCCGGGCCATCCCTCACCTGTTCAAATGTTGTTGCTCAAATCTCTGCTCTTGTGTACTTTTTCTGCAGGTCCTGTTGCATATCTGTACCCCATGACTGAGTGCACAGATAGAACAAGTAGTAATGACCATAACATGACTGAAATACTGTGATAATGAGGCTAACTGAATGCAAAACAGTTGTCAATATTAAAAAAAAAAATAAAATTGATAGCCTTATCATTTTAAATAAGCCAACAGAAACACCTCTCCATCCACAGCTGTCACATGTAAACATATTTGACACCGATGATGAACTCCCATGAACTCACTGCTTTTAAGTTCCTCTTGTGACTGTTCATCTAGAAGGAGAAAAGCCAAATACTCAAGCTCTGGTAACAGCACTGGAGACAAGGTGCACACAGATATGAGATCAGGCCTACTTGCCCCTGTGCACGAGTAGCTGAGGAAGTACGGGAAGCAAATAAAAGGCTTAACAGAAATAAACAGCTGGCACATACAAGGGAATTCTTTCCCATTACTGGAAAGACACCACTGTTAACAGCTAGGGTTAGCTAATGAAAACTGGTCTTGGGAAGGATAATTATTTAAAGCTTGCCTAGAATGAGCTTTCATGTTAGGTATTTTGAAAGTCACTTTACCTGAAGCAGACAGCACCAATGCAGTAAAAGCACAGTTAACTCCCTGCTAACTTCAGGGCCTGATGTTAGAAGCTTCTGCTTGGACTGAAGTTTTATCTCACAAGGGTAAAAGCTAAGGATGCCATACAACGAGTTTAGACAGGACCTCATGTCTAGAAAACCAGTGGTTGGAACTATTCAGAGGGTGATGCTCCATATCAGACCATAAATTGCATCGGGTCACCAATCAATACTTTACATGTCACTGTAAACCGTCGTCAACATAGCTGACATGCACGTTCTGATTTAAACTGCAGATATGAAGGCTTTCTCCAGTGTGTTTTGACCTTGCCCCAGCTTTGATGCAAACTAACTACTTACATACAGGCGCTCAGGAGGTTTCAGAGAAGCCAGACTGATGATAATACGTAGGAAAAATTAATCTCAGTAATGGCTGATAAAGCTTACTCTGTCAACATAGACTGATCAAAGTACTAAAACTAAATCTTTCTCTATCCAGACATTATGGAATTCAGAGACTCCTTCAGTGCACTGGATGAAAAATGAAAACAGATTTCTAGAACAACAGAATACCAAAGCTACAAATCAAAAGTATTTCAAAAGGCATTTTGATTAACTGAGCTCGAGTTATGTATTGTGCCAACTGATCTCTGTTTCTTTCTTGCCAGGTATTGCTTCTGATTTATTTTTTGCCTCTCAAAATAAACTGATCATATTCAGCAGTGACCTTAAAATTATCATTAAGGAAATATGACTCAGAGAACCTTGGATAGCCTCAAGCTGTCCTGTGTTTATGAGATCATGGCTTCCTTTGAATCTCTTCATTTTGAGGAGATGCTGCTGTCATCTTCTGTTACCTTAAAACTCACAGGACAGAACAGATGTTTTAGATGACAAATCCAATCTTTGACTGTGTTCTTAGAAGATATTTTTCAGAATTTCGTCTATGATTGCCAATGACTTTGAGGTAACACACATCAAGTTTCTGCTGGCACTCAAAGACATTTCAAGGTAGTCGTCCCGGATGAAAATTTTTAGGTTTTTTTTTAGCTACCTCATATGCTTGTGAATACATCTTGAAAAACTGAAACTCAAAAGATATATAACCTTCTAGTTCTTAATTGTGCAACTACTGAAGCTCAAGATGTCTGTCCAGTTTGTCGTTTATCTGGTCTTTATCACCAGGATACACTAGGGAACTAGAGGGCTGGAGCACCTCTCCTACGAAGAAATGTTCAGGGAACTGGGCTTGTTTAGCTTGGAGAAGAGAAGGCTCCGTGGAGAGCTCATTGCAGCCTTCCAGTACTTGAAGGGAGATTATAAACAGGTGGAGGTGCAACGTCTTATGTGGGTTAATGGGGATAGGACAAGAGGGAATGGTTTTAAACTAAGAGAGGGGAGATTTAGGTTAGATATTAGGGGGAAAATTTTCACTCAGAAGGTGTCGAGGCCCTGGAACAGGTTCCCAGAGAAGATGTGGATGCCCCATCCCAGGAGGCATTCAAGGCCAGGCTGGATGGGCCCTGGGCAGCCTGGTCTAGGGGTTGGCAACCCTGCCCAGAGCAGGGGGGTGGAAACTAGAAACTTTTCAACCCAGGCCATTCTATGATTCTATGATTCTATTATTTACCTGTTCTGAATTTAAATACAGTTTGTTACAATTGTTCTATGATCAGTTCCTAGCTTTTAGATATGACCATTACTGAACAGACACATGAAAAGGTCAGACTCTAAGCTTCAATTATTTCAAATAAAATAGTGAAGGTATAAAACAAGGACCCAAAAGAAAGTAACAACTCAAATTTGAGTTGCAAGAAAATTTCATATACATAATATTAAAATATTAAATATATTAAAAAGCAAAATATATTAAGTATTTAAATATATTAAAATATTAAAATATTTATGAGAAAACTATTGAAAATTATTCTTTAATTTACTGAAATACATATAGAATGAAATGTGCATGCAAACATGCTGTCACAATGAACTGTTAATGCAAATCTCACATTCTCCAAACAATGGTGTCAACAGAATGTTTCAGAAGATGTGACTTTCACATGGAATTCTGAACTTCCCTGAGCATAATGTGCATATATAACGTTCTTCACCCATTAGCATTTGTGTTAGGTAAATTTCATAAAGTGGTTGAAAGATAAAATCTCAAATGAAATTTGTACCCAATTATACTACTGCAAAATGGTTCTAACATCGTTTTATCACTATTTATTTCTTATGTCAGACAAAATCTGGCTCAGAAGGCCATTATCTGCTTTAATCTACCTTTTCCCGATTTTCAGCTATTTATACAGACAGAGCATCTCCATCACTGACAGGTACACTCTACTCACACTACATTATTCATCTGAGCTTTTGCTGTAGGAATGGGATACTCCCGTGCTGGTCTCACAAATCCCAGAGCAAAACAAAGCTATTCAGTTTATGAATCATGATTATGTCTGGAGACACAAAATACTTGTCAGCAAGAATGGAACTAGATAAAATCATAAACAGTGCAAAATCTGTGCTAATGAGAACTATAGAAGTTAAAGTGAGCACTGTTATGTAACAAGGGGCTGTCTAAATAGACCGCAAAATAAATATAAATGGATAACAAAACTCTGTTTTGTCTTCAAATGAAAAAGTCTGCTACTTCAGAATTTCATGTCAAGCACAACCCTATTAGAAATCACAGTGTAAGGCTATGTAGCCTTACTTCTGTTCATAATTGAGAGATTCACTTATCATACAAATCTTCAGTATTTCTTGGAGATGCAGCAGCCTGTCCTGCATGTTTGACAGGCATAAAAATAGATGTTTACTGAAAGTCATTATTAAAAGCTATGTATTTACTGCTCCATGCTAAAAATATTTGTTTTGCAAAATAATGACAGAAAAGCTCAGACCTAAAATGCTAAATTAAAAGAACAATTGAGAGACAAGTGAGCCAAGCCCTGGCACGAAGCTCTAGAGACTCTGGGAATATTGATGTTGAAAATTACTCTTACAAGTAGCACAATTAAGGATTTTGTTGATCAGCTGCGAAGCAGAAGGCCATTTCAAGAGGCAATACCATAGAAATCTCAAAAATGAAAAAGGCAAGAGTTCAAAACAAGTAGTCTCCCTTACATTCTGAATTGAGGTGTAGCTTTTCCCCTCTAAATGTGACTTACAGAAGTGATTTTCATACAGTGAAGAATCTATTGCCTCCTCTGTACATCTATTTGTATTCTCTCAGAGCCAACTGAATTATGTTCAGATGTCAGACTTAACCTGCACTTATAAACGATGATGTTTGGGGCCCACATAAAATGCAGAGCTTCACTCTTGTGCTTTTCTCTTTGAAAGGTACTTTTAAAGGCATTTTAACTGTTACTTGGTATTTAAATGAGGACAAAGACCATGCACTTGGATTCATTATCAAATTCATGAATATAAGCCACAGATTGGCCAAATTTGCTCTTTGTAATGGTTTTCTGGTATAAAAAGAATCTTTCACACTCAATGAAACAAAAAAAGAGTTTAGAAGTGTATGTCCTTTTGAATTTGCTTTTCGGAGAGCAGGAAGAAAGATTCAGTATTACATTTAAAAATACAGGTTTTGCTTCCACTTCTCTTTGGGAGAGGAGAGGAATGCTGATTTGAAAATAAAAAAACAAACAACAAAAAACCAAACAACAAAAAAACCTAAAAGAGGCTTTCTCATCCTTTAGCAAGACTTTATACAATTCAACATAAACTCCATCATCTCTCCCACTTGAGAATACTATAAAAATCCTACCACATTCAGGAATGTGTTTCGTTTCCAAATGACAGCCTGGGAAGCCATTTTTCTAAAGAAATCTGCACACAGCAAAATGCCTTTAGTAACTCTTGTTTTTAATTGCATACGTAGCCAGCAGTAATTATTCTTGTATTTAGACTGCCTATCACTTCTCATTAGGAAAAAAAAAAAACAAAAAACCTCATCGTATATATGTGTGTGTGGGGGAAAAGGGTTGTTTACTTTGAAAGAGCTGTAAACATGTAGTGATCTCCAGTAAGGAACATGAACTTGGAAGAAGGGCTGGCTGTAAGGGACGTCTTATTGAGCATATCACACAGTACCACAGCTTTGCCATCTTATTTGTGATCTCAGTGACATTGCAATGGCTCTGAGAGACTACAGGGACGAGAAATTAAAGCAGAAGGAAACCTGGGACACAGCACAGTTTTACAGTCACAGTGTCGAGTTCTAGCAAATATGAATGTATTCAATAGCATGGCGACTCGCACCTGACCCACCCAACACTGGTAGGCTCTTCACGATAGTCACTGGAATAGCAGCTGTCTGTTCAGATAATCTCTCAGAAGCAACTGCATTTTGCCTAAAACCTTTCTGTCAAAGCTAGCATTTATTTTCCAGTGAACAGTGTTGGTTTCAATACCTGCACCTTTACAAGTGAAGAACCATTGAACTGAAATGTTACTGATTAATTTCAGAGCTGTACCACTAACTTGTAAGAAATTAGTTCTTTGTTGCAGCTGAACAAGATTTATTAGGTCTCTTTTAAGGAAAAAAAAAAAAAAACAAAACAACAAACTGGAAGCAAAATATAAAAAGAAGTTAGGGTGGTAAAGTCAGTCTAAGTTGTGTAATGCCTTAACACCCTGGAATTTCTAATTTCAAAAAGCAATTCAAATTTAAAGCCTCTACATTATAAACAGGCTAAATAACTTATTTGATGAAATTTTATACACTTTTAAAACTGTCCATAAAACCAGAACTCACATCAGCTAAATCAGGCTCTGAATTTGTTTAATGCAAAACCAAGCATACATCTTGGCAGTACGATGAAATGTTGCTCTTTTAAACGTAAATAGAAAAAGGAAAAAAAATTACACATTTATAATGATTCCTTCAGGAAGTATTCCTGTATTTGGACAACAGATATGAAAAGAAAACAGAAAGCCTGTGACACCAACAGTGTCTTGGGTTGCTCGCCATTGATTTTTCTGGCCTGTTAATAAAAATGATAAACTTGCTTAAGGAATGAGATGAAATTACTACTCGTGTCTTGACTTCCATTCAAAAAGCTGGTTTTAGTGATTTAATCTTGCATTCAATCTTGAAAACATATTTCAGCAATGTGTCTACATGTGTGTGAAAAATGTTTCCTTTCACCAAAGAGATATCAAAGAGGTTTGTAATGAATCAGAAATCAGGATGCATAATTTCGCCATTGAAATGCAGCTACCTATCGAGTAGACAATTACTTCCACTTCTAACTTCAACTTGTAAGTCATTAAGGTGCATCTTTACATATGCACTTTAAATTCCCCTAAATCTGTGGGACTGCTCAGACGGCTAACACCGAAAGCAATCTGTTCTAAACACTCCGAGAGCTAACATCATCATGTACAGCAGCTGAATTCACAGCATCCACCTCATATCACACGAGCGTGAGGAAATCTGGTCAATAACCTGGACTACACTCTCTATTCCAAATGGCACAAGCAGACAGGATTTTTATGCTGAAGGGTTTATCTAAGGTGAAAGTCCCAACAGCCTGAAACTTGATCACCATGGAAAAACAAAAGATTGTATTGTCTGCCCACATCAGAGCACTTGACATCTCCGAGCACTACTCCTTTTGTAACGGTGTGTTAATACGCTTCCTTATTCCTTCTAGGAGCACTCTGAAATAAAACCATTCTATAAAGAGGGGATCCACAGAGGAATATGAGAACTTCACAGAGAAAGATGGCAGCACCTCAGTGCAGTGGAAACAGTGCTCAGTCCGAGCGGAAGATGGAAAGAAAGAACATCTACAGAGGCGTTTTTCTTCTTTTTGGCTACAAACTTTTTGCAGACAGTAAAATAACATGGCACCTTTCCCTGAAGAGCTTTGATAAAGATGATAGTAAGTAAAACAAACAAGCAAGCGAGCAAGCAAGCAAACAAACCCCCCCCCCAACGACCCCCCAAAGTTTCTTCTAGAAAGAAGTGTCTACTGTATGTGAATATTCCTGTGGAGGCTGCTGTCTGATTTGGGAAAGTACAATTTGGGCATTCACTCTGGATTCAGGAAAGTTTAGTACTCCCTCTAGTCTCTGCTGGAATCTTTGTTCTGTAAGCGCAGTTGATCATGTCAGTCTGTCTTGTTTTTCTCCACATTTTTCTGTCTTTTCTAACTAGGTTATAAACTCTCTGCTCATCTCCTGCGTTTTGTAAAATGTCTGGCATAAAGGGCCGCTTATCTCGGTTGACCTGCTAAGTGCTGCTGTTAGTGCAAACAATACTGATGCGTCCTGACTTGACAGTATTTCACCTCACTGTGATGCAAAAGGCTGGTGCTCCGAGGTGCACTTAAATCTGGCACTCAGAGGAGAAACAAATTTAGGATATGAAAATGGGAATAGCAGAGAATAGGACTGAGCCGTTGTTGAAGAAAAACTACAGGAAAACAAATTCAGTTTCTGAAGAAACCAACTCGAGACTCGGATCTGAAAAGTGCCAATTGCTTCACCGGGCAACTATTTACGCACCCATCTGTGGCATTTGCCCCCACAAAAGAATATGTAAGGGCCAGCAAAAGAAGTTTTTAGCCCAAGGGATGTATGCATTGGTGGCAGCCAAATAACTACTGAGCTGCAATCTCCCCTTTTGTCTGCTGACAAATACGCATGTGTTTTTCACAACTCCTGTTAATGATCCACCCTTGCAGACTCTCTCTGGTGAGGAATTTAAGAGACAGTAGTTAGTTACTCGCTTACAAATTTATCTGTTGGTTCTGTTGGGTCTATTGGTCTATCTATCGGGTCTGTTGGTTCTCCTGTGTGCTAAACTACTCAATTTAAATATCAAGATTCCCATACAGACATTTCAGTAAGAAGTAGGAATGCACCCTTGGCTTCTAGTAAAGGAAACTGAGTTCTGTCTTCTGAAAGACCAGACTTTTTTTTTTTTTTTTTTTTTTTTTTTTAAACTTCCCCTCTGTAACAGCTGCTGCAAGAACGGAACTCCAGCTCACAAGAATCCCGACAGCCTGTTCTACTTGTGCCTCACACAACCGACACAGGTAAACCGCGTTTTCTTCGAAGTAGTGGGCTTTATCAAAGCTAACGGCCTAGTTTTCTGAGTGTCCTCTTCAGCTAAGTAGAACAAACCCTCGCTGTGGCTCCTATTTCCTACAAGGACTGGCATGAAAACACACAAAGAATGCTGAGCCACCCAAGAGTACAGTGCAACGTTGGCCACGTTCCTGAAATAGTTCTGAGGGAGCCACTAAAGCCAAGGGCAGCACGGCCCCGCTGGCGCATTTCTTCTCCGCAGGACGAACTGCCCGCGGCCGTGTGCCCCAGCAGCGCAGCTGCACTGGCCTGCACACCTCGCTGGCTCGGCTGTCCCCAGAGCAGCACAGCGCTGAGCGCAGGCGGCGCAGCGGCAGCGGGTGCGTGGACCGACGGCGGTGCCGAGAGCACAGCGCAGAGGTCTGAACGCGGGCGGGCGGCTGAACGGGGCTGGCTCCCGTCAGGCCCTTAACAGCTGGCGGCGGATGGAGCGAACCGAACGAGCGCGAACTTCGCCTGAAAGCAAACCAACGGGTAAAACACTCTGGCAGCCGGCTGCTCCTCAGCCTGAACGCGGCCGGGGCTCTCCCCCGGCCACCACAAGCCGCCCGCGCCCCGTTCACCCCCGCGGGGCCGCTGCCGCC